>JAWQEG010004792.1:0-75000 GCA_033782935.1 Petrolisthes cinctipes | reverse complement strand
GTGTGTGTGTGTGTGTGGGAGAGAGGCAGATGTCAACAAGTGCAGGACACAGGTGGAGCCAGCATAATATTTAAAGGGGCTTGGACTCACCCCGAAAACACACACTCTTGTAACTCAGGCACCAACAAAACAACGCTGTGTGTGTGTGTGTGTGTGTGTACGGCTTGATTGGTTGCCGTGGAAACGAGAAACCTCCCCAGGGAAAGCAAAACGGGATATAAAAATGTGTAAGTCTGTGTGTGTGTCTGTCTGTCGGTGTGTTATGTTTGTATTGTGTGTGTGTGTGTTGTGTTTGTATTGGTTGGGTTGTGTGTGTGTGTCTGTCTGTCTGTCGGTGTGTTGTGTTTGTACTGGTTGGGTTGTGTGTATCAGTGTGTTTTGTGTGTGTGTGTGTGTGTGTGTGTGTGTGTGTGTTGTTGTTGGTGGGCGGTGAAGAGGTTAATGAGTGAGTGAGTGAGAGTGATACGTGGAGTAGTCAGCAAGGTGGTGATGTTGTTGTGATTGGCAAAACCGTGTGAGCCATTCAAGGTGAACTGGCCTTGTTATCTTACATACATACCTCACTCATCTACTACACCTACACTCCTATACATCTTTACTTCCATCTTTCACCTGCCACCTTCACCTTACACCTATACTCCTTCACTTCCGCCTCTGTACGACACCACATCACCAACATCTCTTCCCCAGCACCTCGCCTCCACTTCATAAAACCACATCTCATTCCCACACCTCACCTTCACCCCTTAAACACACATCTCCACATCTCATTCCCACACCCCACCTTCACCACTTACATCCACATCTCCACTTCTCACCCCACCTCCTTCTCTTATACCCACATCTCCACTTCTCATTCCCTCTCCTCACCTCCATCTCTTATACCCACATCTCCACTCTCATTCCAACAACTCACCTTCGCCTCTCAGTCTTTTTCTATCTATGTTCCATGCACCTGCTCCTCCACCTCATATACGCACTCTTCTGTCTCCACTTCCCACATTTGACTACCCCTTAACTTCCACCTCCTCCTCCACCACATCTCACACCTGCATCACAACCATCTCCACTCACACACATTCCATATTCTCCCATCTTCCTCCACCACCGCCTCCACCCCATCCCCCCCCCACACACACATCACTTTATTAATCTTGATGAGGGTATAATTCAAGGAGTATTTTTTGTTTGGTATGTGATGGCAACTGTGTGGATGATCTGGTAATAGCAAGTGTTGTAAAAGAAGATAGTTGCTATGGCGTTGGTAGTTAGGGAAGAGGGTAGATAGATAGGATAGGAGGGCACGTGTGGGTAGATAGATAGGATAGGAGGGCACGTGTGGGTAGATAGGTTAGTGGGTAGATAGATAGGATAGGAGGGCACGTGTGGGTAGATATAGATAGGTACGGTAGGTAGATAAGTAGGAAGGTGCTTACGGATGAGGGTTAAGTTGGTAGGCGTGTAAGGAGGTACAGGTACAGGTAGTGTGTAGGAAGGTGTTTAAGGAGGAAGTTAAAATTGGTGGGTATGTAAGGAGGTGATTACTGGGTACGAAGGTGTTTTGGAAGGAAGTCAAGACGATATGTAGGCTAAGTAAGAAGTAGGTAAGAAGGAAGGTATGTAATAAAACAGGTGTGCTCGTATATACCCTTCAAGCAAGTATACAGTCATACAGTTGATATTCAGGTGTATTTTAATCTCCCGAATGTAAAAAGAGGAAGAAGACCTGTGTAATAAGGTGAGAAAGGAAGGAAAGAAGATGGAGCTTAATGGATGGATGGTAGGGTGGTTAGTGAGGCGTTAACGTTTTGTTTACTGCTGACTGGGAAAGTGTTTGTATGTATGTACGAGGAGGGGGAAAGGTGTGGCGAACAAACACTTCTGTATTTACACACACACACACACACACACACAGGCATAGGTAAAGCTAGTTAGACAGACAGACAGGTACACACAAACACAGCCAGCCAGCCAGCCAACCAGACAGACAGACAGGTAGCCAGCCAGCCAGCCAGAAACCCGGCCTGGCAGACGCAGACACATTCCATACGCACACTTACAACACGCACATACATACATACAGACACACACAGTACTTCCTGGGTGGGACAAGAGGGGAGCGTGGAGATCAATAAGTCGATAACCCAATCAAGTGTCTGGACCATAACCCACCCACCCCTACACTACCTACCTGCCCTATCTGTCTACCGTGAGGGGGAAAATATATAAAAAATAAAAATAAACCGTCTCCCCCGGCCACCTCCCTCACTTTTCACACGTATACCTGTCTACTGCGGCCACAAATAACCTGCCTAATACGGCCACCCCCTCACCTTTCTCTCACTACCTATCTACTGCGGGAAAAAAATATATATATATAGAACTATCTCCTACGCACTACCCTCACCTTTCACACTTATACCTGTCTACTACGGCCAGAAATAACCTGTCAGATGTGGCCACCCTCCCCCCCCCCCCCTCACCATTCACACTCTTACCTGTCTACTACGACCTCCCCCTTCACCTGTCACACTAAGACCTGTCTACTGCGACCAAAAATAACCTGTCAAATGCGACCACATCCCTTACTGCTCACACTTATACCTGTGTACTGCGGCCACAAATACTCGTAACCTGTTTAGTACGGCCACCTTCCTCACCTGTCACACTTATTTATACCTGTCTTCTGCTGTCACATGCGGCCACCTTCCCTGTCACACTTACACCTTTCTGTACTGAGGTCGAAATGGAGGGATATTCATTGCTCCAAACTATATGCTACAAAAAATCACCAGAGTTAATCTATTAATCCTGCAATTCACATCCCCACACATCCCATCTTTTGTTGTGAGGCGAGTTAGCTAGGTAGGTAGGTAGGTAGGTACTGGGAGGGCTAGTGTGTGTGTGTGTGTGCGTGTGTGCAAGCATATAGCATGGAGGAATCAGTACCGGTAGCCTTCCCATTTCATCATCATCACACACACACACACACACACACACACACACACACACACACACACACACACACACTGACGAGAAGGGCACAATTTACACATGTGGGTATTTTATAGGTAGGTGTGGCAAGAGAATGAATACTTGTGTCATCATCACTGCATGGGGAGAAGGTGAAGGTGTAGGTACTGTACGAGAGAGAGAGAGAGAGAGAGAGAGAGAGAGAGAGAGAGAGAGATACTATAAAATGCTAAAGGCTCCATATACCCAGTGGTTGCTATTTGCTTGTTCGTTCGTTCGTTTGTTTGTTTGTTTGTTTCCTCTCCAGCTGGCCAGGAATTTTAATCTTCACATTCCACCGACATAGTTTAGTATCGACCCTCACCTACACTGTATAATTATAATTTATTAGCATACAGCTCAATAATTAGGTCCTTCAGTACAAAACTCAACGATCGCTATCAAGTTCATTCACATCAGTATATTCTAATCACGGTATCTAATCATTTCACTCATCAAGGGCACTACGATAGATGTATGTCACTAGTTAGTTAGTCGATTGTTTTCATTCAGTCAGTATAATAATCTTAACATCAGTCATAAGTCAAAATACATTCAAGTTTTCTTTAGTTCAGTCGCCAATATGAATGACTGAAGACTGAAAGGTGTGCGAAACATGATGCGTGGTGCCAGAGAGAGAGAGAGAGAGAGAGAGAGAGAGAGAGAGAGAGAGAGAGAGAGAGAATGAGGAAATGTTTGTGAAGTGCAGTCATTCTGAACACCTGCCAGATCCTCTCACTGTTCCCTCTACCTTACCCCTCACTCACCCACCCACCCATCCATCCATCCACTCTTCCTGCCCCTTTCTCTTTTCCTCACTTACTCATTATTCCTTTTCCCTTTCTTTTTCCCTCACTTCATAACCCAATTTTATTTCCCCCTTTCCATTTCTTACCTATACCTCTTCCTTCCTCCCACCTTCACAATCGACCCTTCCCTCCCCCCTTTCACACTCGACCCTTCCCTCCCCCCTTCACACTCGACCCTTCCCTCCCCCCTTCACACTCGACCCTTCCCTCCCCCCTTCACACTCGACCCTTCCCTCCCCCCTTCACACTCGAACCTTCCCTCCCCCTTCACACTCGAACCTTCCCTCCCCCTTCACACTCGAACCTTCCCTCCCCCCTTCACACTCGAACCTTCCCTCCCCCCTTCACACTCGACCCTTCCCTCCCCTCTTCACACTCGACCCTTCCCTCCCCCCTTCACACTCGACCCTTCCCTCCCCCCTTCACACGACCCTTCCCTCCCCCTTCACACGACCCTTCCCTCCCCCTTCACACTCGACCCTTCCCTCCCCCTTCACACTCGACCCTTCCCTCCCCCCTTTTCACATTCGACCCTTCCCTCCCTCTTCACACTCGACCCTTCCCTCCCCCTTCACACTCAACCCTTCCCTCCCCCTTCACACTCAACCCTTCCCTTCCCCCTTCACACTCAACCCTTCCCTCCCCCTTCACACTCAACCCTTCCCTCCCCCTTCACACTCAACCCTTCCCTCCCCCTTCACACTCAATCCTTCCCCCTTCACACTCAATCCCTCCCCCTTCACACTCGACCCTTCCCTCCCCCTTCACATTCAACCCTTCCCTCCCCCTTCACATTCAACCCTTCCCCCTTCACACTCTACCTTCCCCCTTCACACTCTACCTTCCCCCTTCACACTCTACCTTCCCCCTTCACACTCTACCTTCCCCCTTCACACACTACCTTCCCCCCTACACTTATTCTCATCCCCTTCCCCTTTACATCCCTCCCCTTACACTCCTCACCCCTTCCCCCTGCACGTACTTTCATCACCACTCACCATCATTGTCCCGTCTCAAAACCTTACCCATATCTTGCCCAATATGACATTGCCTTTATACTTTACCCACGTCATCAGTCTACCTCTTGTACCAATCGCTATCCCTTTACTGTATAGATTGTTGTTTACTTAAATTTTCCACTTTATTTTCATAACAGTAAAATGTTTATTCACGTTAATTGCTTAGGTTGGTTTTGTATTTGATGTTATAATCCTGTTTAATCATTTTTCTGTGTTGTACATTTTTTATGGGTTCGTGTTCTCATTTATTTTTGTTTATTTTTATTTATTGTCTATTATTCTCCTTTTTTTGTCCTTCTATTTTTCTATTGTTCTTCCTTGTTTGTCCTTGTATTCTTACTCTTCCCTTTCTTATAGTTTTTTTTTTATCATTTACATCTTACTGTGTCCTTGTTACTAGTTTTGTTTTTTATCATTCTTTTCTTACTGTTTCCTCCTCTATTATGATTTTTTTTTTTTCTTTTCTTTTCGTCAGTCCTGTTGCTATGGTTGTTGTGGTCATCATTATCGGTGTTCCGTGTTGCCGGTGGAATAATTAACCATCAGATTGTGGGGTAATTATCGGATATCGTGTTTGGGCTCGCACACACAGGCACGCACACACCCACCATACCTACCACCACCACCATTATATTCTTTCTCAGATACACACACATACATACACCACACCCATCCATCACGCACATACAATCTCTCTCTCTCTCTCTCTCTCTCTCTCTCTCTCTCTCTCTCTCTCTCTCTCTCTACACACACACACACACACACACACACACACACACACACACACTCACTCACTACTTAGGGCGTTGTTGACTCCCATTGAGCCAGTGTTTGTGAGCCTTTGTATCCTACACTGGTGAGGTAGGCCCTGGAATTCTCAGTATTTTTTTCTATTTTCTTTTAGTGCCCTCTGTGTGTGTGTGTGTGTGTGTGTGTGTGTGAGAGAGAGAGAGAGAGAGAGAGAGAGAGAGAGAGAGAGAGAGAGAGAGAGAGAGATGGTACCATATTTATACTTAATGAATCCTTTTCGTGTAATTGTTTGAAGGAATCATTAACCTACAACTTGGCATAGATGTAAGAATGAGTGTGACTATGTAGGAAAGGATGAAAGGTTTTAGTGTGATAGAGAGTGCACAAAGCAGATTGGCAGGGTAGGTAAGTGATGACAGGGAGGCATTAGAAGACAGACAGGTAGGCAGGGTAGGCTACAAGGGTAAACTGGGGGTACGGCAGGATAGGTTAGGTTATGGAAGACAGGCAGACTGGGTAAGGGTAAGATGGAGGTAGGGCAGGATAGGTTATAGGTTAAGGCAGACAAGCAGGCAGGCAGACAGGGTAGGAGATGAAAAAAACAACTATAGGCAGCAAGGGTGAGAGGAAAGGCTACCGGTATGATGTAACAACAACAACACGAGGAATAGAAGGGAAGGATGTGACTGATGGCTAACTCAGGATGCGACCACACACACCAGGAAGAGAGAGACAGGCCGGCACGAGAGAGGGGGGTATGGTGTGTGTGTGTGTGTGTGTTTATTTTGTGATGTGCTATGTGTGGGGAGGGGGCGGCACAAGGGGGGTATGGTATGTGTTATGTGTGTGTGTTTATTTTGTGATGTAGTGTGTGTGGGGGGGGGGGGTATGGTGTATGTATGTGTGTGTGTGTGTCGTGTCGTGTCGTGTTGTATGGTGTATGTGTGTTGTTTGGGACGTCAGCCTTCTCTCGTGTGTCATCATCCTTGCTGCATAAATCGAAGTCTTCCTTTGGCACATCCCCATCCCCAATCCCCCGTCTCGGTTTGTTTATATTGAGGGCAAAGGCCTTGGGACAGTGAGTGGCCCTCCAGTTCTTTTTGTATTGTGTACGACCCATTGTTTGTCCTGTCTTGAAACACCACCTGGTCTAACCCTCTCCTCTTTTCCTCTCAGCCTCTCACTGTTCTCTTTTCCTCTCAGTCTCTCACTGTTCTCTTTTCCTCACAGCCTCTCACTGTTCTCTTTTATCTTGGCTCATAACTTTTTCTTTCTCTTTGGTATAATTCTTTCACTTTATCCTTCGTTTTTTTTTTCTTCGTTCCGTGGAGTGTTGTGAGTGCCTAAGGAAAAAATAACTCTGGATACTATAATTGTCTTTATTCCCCGTAAATTGAATGCATTTGTCAGGCGAAAAGGTGAAACTATTTATCGCTCTTTTTATTTATACTGCATTAATACCTTTGTTTACGAATGATTTTTCTATAGTTGTTATGCCATCCAAAAATAATTATGTTATTAAATGTACATTTGTGTGTTTAGAGTTTTCTTATTGAAGTGATGCTGAGGGGCGATAGTGATAGGATTAAATGTTAGCTTCTTGGGTTGTGCTTGTTTTTGTCAGTATTAATTTTAGCTATGAACAGGGAGGGTTAGTATTAGTGACTCATTGGAGGACGTTGTGTAGAAGGTCAGGAGTGAGGAAGCAGTGAGGGTTGGTGCAGAGGGGAGGCTACTACTCTAAAACTAATTAATTTTAACTAGTAATTTGTAGTAAGTACCGTTGTTGACAATAAAATGAGAGGAAATTGGTTATTAAAATTTATTAATTTCTATGCTGAATTACTAATGGTTTTCTAGCAACTGTTAATGGTGGATGTTCCTAACGAGGCTGTTTGATTTAACAATAGCTAATTAACTAGTAGGAGGGAATGACTAGCAAAATAGAAGGCTCCTCTTCTTATAGTTGGATCACTGTCATTCTGGGGGTATTATTGAAAACATTGGAAAGTAACGCAGCTCAGATATACCAAAACTCTCGGTCCCTTATGTGTTTTAATTTTCTTTTATTCCTATCTATAATGCACTAATTTCCTTCTCAGTAATATGACGTTGGATACACGTTTCGCCTACACTCCAGTGGTTATAAGTTGTAGATTAGTACCCGGATGTGTGTTTTTTATCTTAAATTGTCTAACAGTTGCCGGAAAAGCCAAGAAATTAAATTGGAACCGGTATATTTTCACAAGACTAAAAAAAAAGAAGTAATATTAGTTCTATACACGAAAAGTAGAAGGTAGAAGGGGAAGAGGGGAACGTGGAATGGGTGATTTAGTTGTTTTGTGTGAGAGAGGGAGATATTAATGTGGGAACCAAGGTGATTTTAATGAGGAAGGGGCGGTACTGTACGGTAACATTACAACCTGAAAGGGAAGTGAGGGAGGTAGGGACGGTAGTTAGATTAAGGTGTGTGTGTGTGTGTGTGTGGAGAGAGAGAATGTATAGGAAGGGATTAGTTAGATTAAGAGAGTGTAGGTGAGTGGTGAGTGAGCAGAGGGAGAGGGAGGATGTAATGTGATCCTGGTGTCGCGTGTTGCTTAGCCCTGCCTGCCCTGCCTTGTTCTCCTCTCCTTCCCTCCCTATCTACTTACCTCCTCTCTTGTTTCTCTTCTATCCCTCCATCTTTCTCCCTCCTTCTATTTCTTCTCTTGTTCCTCTTCTACACTCCCTCCTTTTTCTTCATCCTCTTCCACTTGCACCACTACCCTCTGTTCCTACTTTACATCAACAACTACCAGCGGTACCACCATCATATTATCTCCTTCCTTCACCACACACACACACACACACACAGTACCTACTTTCCTACCTACCTAGCTAACTCGCCTCACAACAAAAGACGACGAGGAAAAGGTAAACAATGGAGTAGTAGAGTAGCAACCTAACCTCTTCCACAGTCTACCACTCACTCTAGCGTTATTTTGTTTGTTTGTTTATGTACTGTACAGAAGCTGAAGGAGGGAAGGGGCCATTCAGTACGGTAATGAGTTGTTTGGCGTTTTGAGGTTCTGGAATTTCTTAGCCGTTTCTCTCTACGTCTTTGTGTGTGTGCCTGTCTCCTGTTTATGAGTCATTGTTCTGTAGTGTTGTTGTTGTTATTGTTGTTGTTTGATTCATGATGCAGTGTATGTGACGGTGTTGTTTATATATTTCAGGAGAGGACCCTGGTACTGGACCAACCTGTCAAGATCGGTAGGTCAGTGGCGAGAGCTCGTCCCGCCACCAACAATGCCATCTTCGACTGCAAGGTGCTCTCCCGCAACCATGCTCTCCTCTGGTATGAGAATGGCAAGGTTAGTAAGTCATTATCGCCCGTATGTTTTCAGTCTAATGTATTATGTCTTTTTATTGTTATAATTCTACACTTAGGCCCCATTCTCTACTCACTCACTCACTCACTAACAAACAGTCATCTAACTCTGTATATTTACCCTTCCATTTCTGCCTCCCTCCAGTTCTACCTGCAGGACACCAAGAGTAGCAACGGCACCTTCGTCAACAACCAGCGGCTCAGCAAAGGGTCGGAGGAGTCAGCGCCAAGGGAGGTGTGCTCAGGGGACATTGTGCAGTTTGGGGTCGACGTTATGGAGAACTCGAGGAAGGGTGGGTTTCCCTTTTTTCCCTTTTCTGGATCCATACCCACTCTCTAAATCTCAAGTTCTTTCAGTGCCCATTCACTCAGTAATTCCCCCCATCATTAATTCCCCTTTCTTCTCTTGGATTGCTGTGCTCCCCATTTCTTTCTCCCCTGAATTCCCCACTCCTTCCACAGTTGCACTCCTCCTTTCCTTTCACCTGTCATCTAAACCTACTCCCACTTGTTAATTTTATGAGTGTCCCCTGAGGATTGGTATGTGTAAAAGTGTAAGAAGTGGAAAAGGAAAAAATGTTATAAAAACGAGAGATTGTATAAAGATAAAAGAATACATTAGAATAAGGAATAATTAGTAGCAGATGAGAATAACTTAGGAACATTATAAAAATTTTGGAAGTTGACACAGTGGAGGGAATGAGAAGAGAGAATACAGTACTAAAACAAAGACAGGAATAACAGAGCAGCACTTCTGTATGTTAATTAGCAAATGGATTCCCAGCAAGAAGTAATGAGTGGAAGATGAGGTATGGTGAAATGAAAGTGCAGCCCGAGAAATTAAAGAACATAATTTGGGAGCATCACTTTAATTAGAAAACCGGCTCACAGCTGTAGGAACCAGAATACATGAGTTCCCGTGAGGCTAAATTCATATTATGTCGGGATGTCTCCTTGGGGGTTTGTAGTGGAGGAGGATGGTTAACAAAGGAAGTCTCAAACCCTGGCTTTTATTTCCCCAGAGATCTGCCGTAATATATTGTATAAGTGTGGACAAGAGCTTTATCCCATTCCCAGGATTTTTAACTGATGTTGTGAATGTTCGGACCCCTTGAGTTGTGATGCATTGTACAGTAAATGGCAGACAGCCTGAGAATTTTTAGTATTGTATTTCAAAACCTTCCAACACATTACTCAGCTTCTTAAGAATTCAGGTCCCAAGTATGTGAATCTTTATTAAGAAACTTCATTAACAGAGCAAGAACCAGAATTGACATTGACTTAGCACTGATACAAACAGATTTAGGTTCACAACTCGCTGTGCTTTTTAAGGCAGTAACTTTGCTTCGCTGGTGTGAAATCAAGTTTTTGCTACAGATGTATGTGGTATAGACCATAATCTGTAATGTGTGTGGATGAAATATGAAACTAAATTAATGGTTATATGTTGTATGTCTCTTTCCAGTGACCCACGGGTGTATTGTGGCGACCCTAAAACTGTACATGCCTGATGGTCAAGAGGCCAAAGCCAGGTGGGGATTTGCTCTGTTGTTTGTTATTAGTAGTTATAGTTTCACTCTTGTTCTCTTGCTCTTTTCTATAAATCTGTTGCACCTTAAGAGTATGAGCTATACAGAAATATGTTTTTTACACCTTGCATGTAGAATACTTTCATTGTGTACAAAATTTATGTAATACCTAATTGCAGTGAAAACAACCTCTACATACCATATCATTGGTTTATTGTGATTGTTATTTTGTAGCCATACCACTACTTATAGTCTTAGCTTTCATATCTTTGTGTGTTCAGTCCATCAACAGCGGTGGGAGGTGCTGTGTCAAGTGTGACGGCACAGGAGCTGTACCAACTACGCACCTACCTGCAGGAAGCCCAACACCGGGAGCAGCAGATAGAGTCCAAATTGGCCACACTACAGCGCCTTGTGTCCTCCACCCAGGTCAGTTTAGGGCAGTGCCACATTATTAGCACACAACCAGAGGTCCATGATTACAAGCTCTGTTTTTCCAACCCAATTCTCATTTCATTATTCAAGTCTTTACATATAGTATACTCAGTATTGTGGTTGATTCTTCAGGAAGCTGCCACACACAGCTGGAAGGCCATGATAGACGAGGATCGACTATTACAACGACTTGAGACGCTGGAAGCTCAACTCACTACCTATGCTAAGGTAAACTCTCACATTTATCACACTTTATAAGTGTTAACAGTTTGCAATGTAAGTCTAAACAGTAAGATGGCAAACCTGACTTAGCTGTCTCTATTTCTCTTGGGTGTTTCTCCCACTCACTCATCCTGTCCTCCTTCCTTTTGGCAGAATTACCCCGAGGACAGTGTGAGGGAGGAGATGCGAAGGGTACTGGAAGAGAAGTGCCAATCAGAAAGCACCGCCAAGGAGTCCATACGACGCATCCTTGAAGAGAAGTTGGAGGCCGTCACCAAGCTGGCTGACCTGGAGAGGTGAGAGATGCAGAGACCCAGAGTCGGGGGTTGTTGGGAGGATTATATGTGTGTGTGCAGACAAGGGGAACTAATTAGCTAATATACATACACAATAGCTTGCTACATGGCCATGTCTTGACCTTTATCTGCAGAACTGTGAGTGGGTCAGAGAATGAGGTGTCACACATGCGTGGTGTGTGTGAGGGAGCACAGAGAGAGCTGGCCCACCTCTTGGATCAACAGGCGGCCCACAACGAACAGGTCGCACAACTCACTGAGAAGCTCAAGGTCAATGTCAAGGAATTCTGTCATAATTGTCATTACTGCTCAAGTTTTTATTGTACTGTACTGTATGTGTTATTAATATTCATATTAAGTACTGTAGTTTTTTAAATAAATTGAATCCCACCCACCAGCTGGCAGAAGAGGAGGCTCGTGAGGCAGCTGAGGGCCATGAACAGGAGGTAAAGGAAATGGAGGCCAAACTTGCCGAGCGGGTGGCTGACGAGGCCAAGCTGCAGGCACGGCTGGAGAGTGTGGCGGCAGAAGGGGACTTCACCAAGGAGCAGCTCAGCGCACTCAAGGCCAAATACGAGAACATCAAAAACGGCGAGATCAGCAGTGGCGGTGGTGGTGGCAGTGCACTAATCAGGACCACCACTAAGGATCTCACTGGTGAGGCTTCCTTCCAGCAACAATTTATTTCCCCTTACAGTATTTCAGTGCCCTTGTGCATCAATATTTATTAAATGATAAATATTCTATGCTTCTGATTTAGTATCCATACAATAATTTACTAACAGATTATGATATCACCTGTATGTTGGAAAAGTGTACAGCCAAGATTGAAAAAAGAGACTGTATGAGGAAAGTGTTAGTTGCATATATATGTGTGCTGTCCATGAAAGATATGAAATGAAATTCCAAGTATACAAAGAATATCTATGTGCAAAAGATGTCTTGCCTTCCCCATGGGGGCTGAAATTATCTTCTGAAAAAATAATTTCCATGATGTGACTGTAGATATTAATGTAGTTACACCCTTCACCCAGACCTGGACCTGAGCAGCATAGAGCCTGGTGACATGAGGGTTGCCCTGGAATCCAGCCAGCGGGAGACTCACAACTTGAGGGCCAGGCTGCAGGATGCCCAGGACCAGCTGAGGCAAGCACAGGCCAATGTGTCACAGCTTAAACGTAAGTCACCTCACCTACCTCTCTTTTCTTCTATTTTGCTCGGAATGTGTCTGTGTGTGTAAGAGAGTGTATGGATGTGCATATGTAGATGGGATGTGGAGTCAGTTTCTTACTAAGAACGAGCCAGATGGCAGAGTAAAGTACTGTTCTGGTTTTTAATTTGGCAGGATCTGAGAAAGTTTGTATCTCCAAGCTGAAATTTTAGTACTGTAGCTGATCATATTCTTAACATCATGAGGTACTGTACCCATGCTTGCATCACTATAGTTGCAGTATGTGGGACATTTCCTCTTACCCTTTCTCTGTAACTGGGCACAATTCAGTGTATTGATTATAGCTTGGACTTCATTAAAGAGATGTTGCTTATGTCTAAAGTTGAAATAAAGCAGTAATTCTCTCTGCTGCTAAAACCACAGCTACCAACACTGGTTATGTGTCACAGTTGGCAGGAAAGCAGACAGGAATGTTAAGGTACCACCATGAGTGCCAGTGGTATTATAAAATGTTAGTGCCTGTAAAGAGATGCCCCCTAAGTATGGATGCGTGTGTATGTGTGTTTGTGTCAGTGCCTCTGGTATTTCTACAGTTTGTGCCTGTGAGAAGGATGCATTTGCTTGCCTTGCCTCACTCACCCTACAGTTCTGGGTGATATGCCTGATTCTCTTATTTGTAGCTCTTTAAGTAACCCCTTGATATATCTTACCTCACAAGCATTTTACTCTAGACATAAGAGGGGGTGAGATCCTGTTGGCAATTGGATTCTGCAGATCATTCCAAGCTGTGCTGGCAAACAGTCTGTATTGAGGTATATCCTATTTGTCGGCAGAGTTTGGAGGAATGAATCAGCAGCCTCCCCTTAACTGTCAGAATTGTATCCCTGTCTAATTAACCCCATGTTTTGCCTTCTCCCACATGCATTTTACTCTAGGCATACAGTTGAATTTGCAGTTTTGAAATACAAGTTTCTTCAGAGTGAGACTTCTTTCCTGACTCGTGTTTTGCAAGTTCTTTAGTGACTAAAGTTGAAGTCAGTATTTTCATGTAAGGACTTGATACCTTCCTTCTATGGGAGTTAGTAAATTTTATAGTACGTAGTATTTTTCTGTAGTATATAGCTGTTAGAATAAGTTTATATCAATATTAAGTTTATAATACAATCTCTTAAAAGTATCACAGACTCCCACGTTTTATTAATTTCCATCATAGTATTTTCTTTTGTGCATTAATTTCCTTTGGATGCTGATATTAACCAGTGGACCCATAAATTGAGTGTTTTTAAGTGACAAGATACTGTATGAGCAAATTGGAGGTCATTTAAGTCCTCCACAAATTGTACCAAAAAGTAGTGTCTATAAATACAAATGGCCTGCTGTGTAGTACTGTTTGGAGGATTCACTGGAGTGTTTTTTAGCTGCTACATTTAAGAGCCAAGTTAAAAAAATGAAGTACAGTATAGAATCCAATTTGACGACAATATCTTTCCTGCTTCTTTAAAGACTTCCCACAGCCTCCCTCCGTGTAATCTTAATGTACTGTACCTAACTTCCCAAATTGAGTGTTAAATTCTTACAATGATTACTGTACTTTCAGAGAACCCAAATAACTAATGTTAAAGAGTATGTTAAAATTAACCACTTTCCTCTCCCTTTCCCTCCCACAACAAGTGAAAAAAAATATATAAAACAACTGCCCAAGTACAGCAAGTTCTGTTTGTGTCTAATAAAATATTGTGTGCGTTTTTGCTAACTGTGGAATTGACTGGTGGCTGTTCTAACTCTTGCTTATTGATGTGAAGGTGATGTAATAATAATCCAGTTTTTTCCCATATGAATGTGTATGTGTGAGGTATGTAGTGGTACTTGCCAGGAAGAAAGGGTTGCTTTTCATAGTTTAGCAACCCTGTTATCCATTAGTAAACACATTGTATTGTAAGCAGTGAGCCTGAGTAAATACAGATGACAGGATGGGAAAGAATAATGTCAGAATGTGTGGGTAAGTAAAGATGAGGGTTGAGGTGAGTGTGAGGTTGACAGAAGTAGGAAGCAGTGTAAGATATACGAGTCCAGTGATGTGGGTAAATACTGTACTGTGATGAAAATTATGATTGTGTGTGTGTGTGAATTGCTGTAAAATGTCCTGTGATGTGGTTAACTAGCCAAAGTTAGGAATGTGTGAATGAGTAAGGTGAGATGTGAGTTGTTGACAGTGTGATGTCCCTCTACCATAGGTGAGGCAGCCGTAGCAGACAGTGCGGAGGCTGCCTGCCTCACTACTCGCTCACGTCTCCAGGGTGAGTTGTTACTCCTTCACCACCTGTCCCTTTCCTATCTCACCATGCTGTTTCTCACTCACTACCCACTTTCTCTTCTCTCTCATCTCACTCACTGCCCACACTCCCTTCTCACTCCCTGCCCATTCTCTCTTTTCTCACTCACTGTCCACACTCAGTCGTCTTATCCACTCACTATTTACCATACCTTCTCTATTCTCTCACTGCACTATTTTTGACTGCCCACCCTGTTGCTCTCAACATTCTGCCTCTCATTCACAACTTACCCTCTCCTTTTTCGTACCACACCACTTCTCACTCACTATGCACACTTACTGGTCTGGTTGCCTAACATCTCACTCCTTTTCCCTCACCATCCCCATCATTTCATACTACCCTCACTCCTTTTTCGTGCCATATCACTCCTCCTTGCCCCATCTCCCTTGCCAGTTCTCAGTACAGTAATCCCTCTCCTATTCTAATAGTACCGTACAGTACCATACTTCCTTGATCTTGTACTCCCTTGTGTAAGTGTACCTATTTGTCTAAATTATTATTATGCATTGGTGCTTCTGGTATTTCCTTGCTTTTGTTTTTACTTTGCACCCTTTTCTTCCCTTCATACTCTCTTCTTTCACCTCCATTCAGTATCTCCACACCCCGAATTCTTTCAGTTTCAGCATATTCTTTAATTCTATGGTGATGATCCGTCTTCTCGCTGTCCTGGTAATGAGTTGACTTTTAATTTCCTATATTTTCCTTGCTTGCCATAATTCTGTATTTCGGCTTTTTTGTATTTTCTTTCCTTTAGTTGTTTATTTTGATTCTCAGTTGTTTCAACTTTTTCTTTGCCATAATCATACCTTTCAATTTTCATAAAACCTTTGAGCACTTTAAATATTAACTTCTCTCCATCAATTTCCATAGATACTACAACACGCATAGTATTGCATTTTCCTTAATATATATCATATTTTCCCTGTCTTGCATCTTTTCTATGTCCTTATCACATATCATATTTTCAGAAATATCTTTTAATAAAGTCTCACCATACTATTTCTTTATTTTGTTAAGGAACAGATATGTTAGAAATTACTCATGATATCATAGCCTTCATTTTCCAGGTTTTAAACAGACCATAATTTCTAGTTGGTGTAAGAACGTGAAGAATGATTACAATGAGATTGTGTGTTACTGGTTTCTGGTAATCATACAATGTATTTGACTATTATTTGTCCATTTGTGGCAGGCATGTTTAGATTTGTTTGTCGATATCCTCTGTGGCAGGCATGTTCAAATCGGTTTGTCGGCTTTCTCTGTGCATTGAATGTTCACTAACTAACTCGGTCTTGTATCTGCATGAACCAAAGTAAAACCAGCGTAAATAGTTACATTATTAAGAAGGAGAGATGTTTTTTTCTGCAAATTGGAGGTTCCTGATTCCTCTAAATTGTGCCAGTTAACAAACAGCCTCAATGGTTTGTGTTGCAGCATTATTGAGGAATCATTTGTACCCTCCAATTTAGTGACAACACCTTTCCCTCTTAAGGCTTGTGAGATGCATTGTGTCATCTTCGTGAATGCAGTTGATCACCAAAAGGTGGTTATTTTATGTTAACCATTCCTAGTCATATTCTTTTGACTGCACTGGCATATTATCATTATTATTATTGAGGCACCAGAAACTCAATAGTTAGCTACTGTATGTGAACTGAACATAGATGAACAATATCACCACTTAAAGCTGAGAATAATGTGTTTCCAGATGAGGAATGTTTTTTTTAAGGAAATTTGAAGCCATTTGCCAGAACATTGGTTCACAAATACTATTGTTATTGTTTTCTTAGATGATTTCATAGTTCACATAACAGCACCTATAGTGAGGGAATTCATTTCATGTCTAGCTTCCAGTTCATTTATTATACACTGTAGGGCAAGGTGCTTCTGGTAATGTCCTGAATACTATAAATATCAGCAGTGTAACAAGTGATGAAGAATAAATGAGTGACTTGTATCATGCAGTCTTCCATATAGCAATTTATGAATGGAGTGATGTTGAGTTACGGTCTGTGATGGAGGAGGTCAGTGTATTGTAGAGTTTTTACTTGTTTAGGTACTAAGGGAGTTGCCAGATGCCTCTTTGGCCACTGGGTAAGTATGAAACAGCTGTACATTCTTTCTGAACTGCTCTGTATGATTAAATTATTATTTGTTAGTAGCTATTGATTGAAGATACCTCAGTTATATGCTGATTAAATTATTATTTGTTAGTAGCTATTGATTGAAGATACATCAGTTATATGCTGATTAAATTACAGTGGAAGCAAATTTTCAATCATTATCACCAAAAACAACTATAAAAACATGTTGGTGGATGTTATTAAGTAAATGCCTTCTGTAATACATGTTACTTGGTTTATATATACTATATATTCATTCAAATCCATTTATCCTCTTGGAGTGTACAGTAGCTATACCTACACCAAATATACAGCTGACTTTGGAGAAGAAGAAAAAAAACTAACGCAAATCAGTAGTCCTCCCATTTACTCACAACAAAAGACCCCATAAGTCAGTTCAAGACCCTTAGCCTCATGTTTTCCTCACTCCTTCCTGCAAACCTGACAAGCCTGGAAAGTACAAAATGGATGGTGTATGGCTTTGCAAATTCTTTAAATTTTTCAGCCTGAATGAATCCATATGCACTCTGTTTTTAAAAGTTGAATACAACAAGCATAAGTGATTTGAGTTGGGAAACGTATGAAAATACCCATATGCCTAATTTTATTCCACCCATTCCTTTCACTTATGAGTACTTGCCGTATGCAGTCATCACAACCCAAGCAGCACTGTTTGGTTTTCCTTCCTTGTTGGTGCTGTGCAAGTTTGATATTTCATGAATGAGTGCCACAGTTAGGAGGATGAACACTATGATGTGCAAATTTGAATTGACGTGAAAATCTGTCAGAATAGGATGACCACACATACAGTATCCCTGAACTTTTTTAGTGATGTGAAAATTTACCCAGAATATGAATACTGTACTGTACTAATAGGTGAAAAGACATCCTTGACCTAATGTAACGTAGTCCAGTGTAACCAAACCTAGATTAACCTAACCTACCGTATCCCCAGAGGAATTGTGTGAAGCGAAGGGTGTGAGTGCAGGGAGTGTGGCGCTAACCAAACATCTCCAAGACCAAATTGGAGAGCTGGAGGAGCGGCTACGTGATAGCCAGGGTCTCCACCACCCCAAGATCTACGACGATATCTACGACGACAACACTTCCACCCTCGTCAGAAAGAAGAAGGTGGGTAGGAGGTTGGAGAATGGCTGAAATGGAATGGGACAGACATACTCTTACTCCACATGTTGTTAAGCTAGAGATATTACAGTTAAATCTCTGAACCTTTATCTTTCTCAAGATGATAAATAATCAGTGTTTTTAATGTCACTTACAGCATTTGTATATCCTCTTCTTTATTGAATACATTACAGTACCCATACAGTACTGTAGTGTTGTATATATTATGGCTATGTACCAAGATTATGTAAGTGAGGGAGAGAAAGCACACTGGTTCTGTGGCTAGAAAGAATTTTATTTTATTAATCAACCTCCTTGCTCCCCCAGGATCTTCCCAAAGACCGAGACAAACTGAACGAAGACGACGCCAAAGACAGCGAGGAGGACGAGGAGGAGGAAGAAAGGACAAAGGATATAGAGGAAGACCCTGACAACACCCTGACCATCATCCCCACCAAGGACAACAATGCTGCCATCATCACCACCCCCAAGGAGTGCCTGGTAACTTGTCTCCACTACCACCACCACTGTAATGACTCTCACCATCACCTCTTCTCACCACTTCTAATACTACTACTATTGTCATCTCCACAATCACCACTACTGTAATTCCAATGAACACATATAATATATAGAATAATACAGGGGCTTACTCATATGATGATGGTGAATTGAAGGCAAATTATTCAACAAAAAAATGCCAAGAAACATACCACTTATTGTATACTGAAGTGATTTGTTGCCTGTACTAATATATATAGGAATCAGAATTGTCAAATTCACCGGCAAAATCTTAGTCCAGTTAATATGAAAAGTCCACTTCATTATTATATCTTAATTTTCAGGACTCAAATGTAAATGGAAGTCTAGAGGACAAGGAGGAGAAGGAGTCCAGCTTGGCTGAAGAGAATACAGTTCGTGCTGACATCAAGAGACTTCAAGGTTGGTACCAATGGCCTAATATGTAGTTATCTATGAATACTGCCTTATTCCTGTGTAGATTACAAACCTATAAACTTTCTCAGTAACTAACGTAAGCATGCAAGACTGGTATTGTAGAAACTAGTTGTGATTTGTTGTACTTCATCATCAGCACATCCCTGTAGAGGGGTATTGCCTGTAGTGATGTGGGCAATACTTTAAGGGTTTTGGCGCCCCTTCGGCCCCAGCCACTCCCTTTCAGCTCTTCAACTGTCCCTCCTTTCTTTCTATTCCCTACCTGCTTGCTGTCTTGCCTCTCTAACACCTTCTCCCAGTACTATATGACCTCTGTGGCGCACTTAATATCAATCAATCAATCAATCATCATTGACACGTTAATAATTCAGTGAATCAAATGCAGCTAGTTGATTATGGTTATGAATATTGACTGTCACCTGGAGAATATCTTTACTTCCTCCCGTATTTCAAAGTGAACTCTAATAGTGTGTTTCCTTACAGAACTGCTTGATGGAAGCCGAGCAGCGCAGGTGGTGGCGGAGAGGGAGGTGGAGCGGGTGCGAGGAGAGCTGGCCCAGGCCTCCTCTTCTGCCATCACTGCGTCACATGAGGCTTCCAACCTACGGCAACAGCTAGCGGTAGGTCCACACCACCACCATGTCTCCCATTGAGTAACTTGAGAACAACTGGGTTTAATATTGTGGAATATAAAATCACTTGAAAACTGAGGTTTCCGAAAAAAAAATATATATATTCATGCAACTTTATTGGCACTACAGTAGTTAGTTACATGCATGTTGTTAAAGCCTATCAGTTTTGTAAGTAAATTTTCTTAGATACTGATCTAGGCCTATGTCTTTTTACAAATATGAAAGCTTGGAGACAGAATAAAATATAGAGCAAAAACTAAGATACATCTGTCTTGGTGTGCCAGGCGAGTGAGGCACTGGTGAGTGAGAAGATGGCCGCGGTAGGGTGGCTACAGGGTCAAGTGCGGAGGTTGGAGGAGGCAGGCAGTGAGGTGCGTTCACAGCTGGCTACTATCACATCACGGCTCAGGGAGGAGCAGCAGCGGGCCGCCACAGCACACCAGCAGACTCACACACTTAGGGGTACGTCAGAACTTGAGACCCTGGAATAGTAGAGACAGGTCACTCATGTTATTTCGGTGTGTACAATCGCGGCACATAGTCCTTAACTGGGTGTAAGGGAAAGTCTGTTCAAGGACTATGTGCTGCAACTACATTGCAGACTCTGATACTGCTGATGGTGTTATTTAGTATGAGTTGTAAGGTTACTTGTATAGCTTAGGTTAGAGAGAGATAATGGACTCTAGTTGGAAAGGATTACAGTACTTTATTATCAGTTGTGGAATGTGCAGCATGGAAACCAAAATAACAGAAGTGACCAGCCTGTTTCATTTGGTTCTCTGGTCTTAGGTATGCTGTTGAATGGGTCATGTGCTAGAAAAGTATTAAGCTAGTTGCTGATTAATACTGGTACTGGGGCTTTATGTAGTGTCTTTGGAACCTTTGTAATTGTCTTCATCATTGTCTACCTCATGACTTTTCTTGCCCTCATGTACAGTCTGAGTTTGTAATATTTAGCCCACTTGGGACATGCAGCTAACACAAGGAATATTTTTCTATGATGGTTTCTTGTCCTCATTGTGTTATAAACTTTGTGTTTAATTAATATGTATGAGTAAATACAAACTAAATGATGTGAAGAAAATCACCATTACTTCTAAAATGTTACCTACTTTATTAATTGAGGTACACCAAAGACATTTAGTAATTACCTTGAGTCCCACCTTAGTTATGGCATACCAGATCCATTTTATAATTCTTGCTTTGAAAATTCCTACAGATAAGCTAAGTGAAGCAGAGAAGCTGGCACAGGCGACAGTAGAGGAGGCAGAGATGCTCAAGCGTAGGATAGCTGGGCTAGAGGAGCGGCTGGAGGTGTATCCTACCTCCTCCTCCTCCACTCCCCTCATACTGCCTCCATCTTCCTCGGGTACCCTTAATGTCTCCTCATCCACCTCCTCCTCCTCATCATCATCATCATCATCCCAGGAGAGAGTTGAGGAAGACAGCCCCAGCAATCCCCACAGAGGGCTGCAACAGAACCCTGAGACTCTGACAAATGAACAGCCAATCTCTACCTCAGCAACAGTGACTGAAGTGTTGAAAAATGGTGTAAATAGCCCAGGCAGTCAAGACGAGGCCTTAGTTATCAGTGGTGGTGTGAACAGTGAAGCAGTGGTAACAGAACTCAGAGACAAGATGAGAAAACTGCAGAGGGAGTTGTCTGAAACGAGGAGAGAGTGCAGTGACCTAAAAGACAAGGAAAGAACGATGGTGGAGGATCTGGAGGGAGGTGACAAGACCAGGAGACGAAGGACGGATGAGGGAGACGGGAAGCAGCAGCAGGAGATGGATGGCTTGGTCGCTCCTATATCTGAGGTGAGAAGTGATGGTTTGGTCTTTATTGAAACTGTACTGTATTTGTCAAAGATATTCCAAGCTTCATACCCCTGTCATTAATCCCATGTACTGGACACTTGGGTACCAGGTTTGTGTCCTATAACGGAAGTGGATTGTAGCAAGATACTTAAAATTAACAAATATTTTATTTTGATATTGGAAATGATTTGGTTACACACACTGTCATTCTATCAGTAGCATCTTGCATGGTTTTAAAATATTTTCTAATTAACAATAATAATTATTGCAATGGAAACTTTGTTTACTGATGCCCTTTTCTGATCAGTTTTAAACTACTGTATAGCAAGAGTATACATTGATAAATTGGAAATTGATTGGTTGGAAATGGAGAGCGTGTGAGCTATGGCAGTGCTGTCCGAACATTTCCGTTATATCTAAGAATGATTGGTAAAGTTAAGGACGGTCTGCTGGTTAACATGTGTATGACAGTGAAGACGAGTACCCGATCAGAACTGAACTGAACTGCCAGTGCAAACATAACTTATCTTCACCAGGGGTTCAGGGTAAGATTTACCTGGGTCAGTGACAGTGCCCAATGCAGCCCACTGAGGCTTTCTCTTTTCTTGTGGCTCTTTTCTAGTCACCATACACACACAGCTGCAGCCCTTTTTACATTTGTCTTTAAATTTTTTATTGATACTTCCTAACTCTCCAGTTTCCCATGTTTAGTTTATATTGTTATGTTTTGTATTCACATCTGTTTTTCAAGAGTGTGGGAGATACAAAACTGGTGACTGAAATTACCAGCAGAGAACTTGTGAAGGTTAGGATGCATTTCCATAGCATTTTAGGATAACTAAAAAACTGCTATTTGTGTCACCACTCACCAGCGAGACCACATCTGCCCTACGCACAATTGTATTATTGGAGAGTTATTTTGTGGGTGTTGCACCGACTCTCCCTCCGCATGTTGTGCCTACTGCTGTATTTTGTTGATTGTTAGCCCCTTTGCCACAGTAACTTCTCATTAATGATTTTCCTCCAGCTATTGCCAGTTGATTTTACTCACCAGAAGAAAAATTGTGGATCCAAGGGGTTAAAACATATCTTGTTTAAAGCTTCAATGGAAGTCACTCCTCTGTAAATGATTATAGTCAATTGTCGATAACAAGAGATGGTTGTACTCACCCCCTCAGGGAAAATTTGGTACCCGAGGGATTAACTGTAGTTAGTGCAGTATTGCCAATGTGTTCATGCAGGGGTACGAAAAAATTGAAAGGGTATCAAGCTTTGAAATATGGCAAGAAAGCATAAGCTGGTTTTGAAAGTATTTATTGTATATAATGTATAGAAATATTTTGTTGTCGTATAAATTTGTGATTGGTTTATGCTCTTTTCTACTTAAACTGAATCATCACACAAACTTTTTTATATTGTATTATAACTTTTAAATACCTGAAAATCTGAAACTACAGTAGGTTTGCATATTGTGCGCCTTTTGGGGCGACAGAAGGGCTCGCTTATAGGGAAATAGCATTTTCTGAAAACATGTTTATATGGGGAAATTTACTTATGGGCGGCCACTGCCTCACAATGACAGTTTACAGAGATCTTATATGCCAATATGCAGGGTACAGTACAGTATATGGTAATTGTGATTTTGAATATGAGTTACAGTAGCAATCAATATAAGTTGTTACCAAAGAAATAACAATACAAAAGCACACTAGACATGTGAGATGGGGTTCCAAGGTGGCTGTGACAGTATAATGGGGTCGCACCACTAACTTCACTCGCCAGTCGTCACCACACCACTACTACTCTCAACCGCCACCACACTACCACTCCTATCACCCGCCACAACACCACCACTCCCACGGCACTGCATTCAATGTTGATCTCAATTACTTTGTCCATAAACCTTTCAAAGTCAAGGGCAGACACAACTGAACACACAATGAAGATAGCAAGATACCGCTCCATCAAAATTATTGTTGGGTTATTGCACGACTTAGCTGTTAGCCAGTCAAGAGTAGAAACACCATAACTCCTCACAGTCTGCATAATAGCCAGCATAAGCTATATTCAGCCATGGCTATGGTAACACTGGAAAGGCCCAGGGCTAGAACTAATGGGTTAATGGATTGACTATAGTAACACTGACTCTAGCCTAGGATATGTTTTATTTGAATTCGACAGCCAAGAAGAGATAGAAAAGATCAAAGAAATATTATATAATATGTGGAAAATAAGGGAAAACTAGAAATGAAGCAATCAGCAACACAAAGAAAGAAAAAAGAAGACAGGAGTGCCGTTGATAAGGCTATCCCCGAAACCACATCACAATCCCGTGGGCTGGTGGGCGCCGGGCGGAGCTTAGACCACCCTATATTCCAGTCACCCCAGCCCTCCCCCAGTTTAGCATGGTGAAGGCAGGTGTTGGTTGGTAAGGTGTAGGGTTGGTGGCAACAAGTCTGCGACAATGGAGAGAGGGGTACACAGGACATGTGGGAGCGGGAGACTGGCTGAGTGAGGCTGAGCTGGGGAGCGTTTGTTTTATTTGTTATTTGGATTTAATGCCTATCGACTATGTAATGATCATTAAGGTGATACAGTATATTTATAGACTAACAAAGTGTTTGTGTGTGTGTGTGTGTGTGTGTGTGTGTGTGTGCAGAGGTGTACATGTGTATTGTGTGGTGTCTGGGGGGAGCGGCTGGTTGTAGGCTTGTAGCGTGGGTTTGGGGGACACAGGGAGCAGCTAGTGTCATGTGGAGACCGGATTTGGACGCTCTATAGGGAACGGCTGCGGATTTGGGCCACTCTTTTCCACAAAAATGCCGTCTATGGAAATTATCGCACATAAGATAATAAAAGGTGCTGATTTGGGGTTTGTCGCGCATAAGGTGAATCGCTCATTGAGAACATGCTTAATAGGCGAACCTACTGTACTGTATAATGCTGTGTCTACACGTAATTAAATTTTGTTAAATGCTCAATTTTTTTTCATTTAGCTTGTGTACACTGTTCTGCATATTCTTGTGTGATATTCTGCAAGATATTTTATAGTATCATTTATGGAATCAAATTTTGTACAGAAAAGGTATGATATGGTACTTTGGTGTGTACATTAAACTATATGAACATTTACTAGAAGACATGAATATATAATTGAGGAATAAGAGGACAAATACCATAGATTGCAAATGAGGTGTATATAAGTGAACTTAACTGAACTGAAGTAAAGAAGACGTACTGTATGGTTTAAGCTGTCTGATTCATGAACATTGGCACATTGTGGCTGGTACTGCTTCTTCCAAATATGCCACCAAATTATCACTCTTACTATGGCTCATATGAGTTGGTCTTAATTCAGAAGTTGCTTATAAATGAGCCAGTTTAACATTAATTGCTTCCCCACCCACCTTGCCAGAAATGTCCGGACAGCACAGGAGGACCACTGGGGTCAAGGACAAGTCTGGAGGCGGAGGTGGCAATGCTGAGGGAAGAGCGGGACAGCCTGCGCAAGAAGCTGGGGCTCATCACAGAAGACTACCAGCTCCTCTCAGTGCAGAACAAGACTGTAAGTATTATGACCAGAGTTGGTGAGTACAGTGCCCTATTCTTTTTTACTGTCAGTTGCCCCGATAAATGTGTGGTTATTAGTGCCTCTCTCTCTAGCTGAGGATTTCACTGTGCACATCAGTTATGCTTTATATGTTGTGGTTAGAAGTTCTTTTATCTCTCATCAGATAGTCAATCCAGAGACTTGTAGCATCATGAATGAAAGATCCTTAAGATACCTAAACTCATGAAGGTATAATTGTTCATTTGCATTACTTTAAATCTCAGATCTAACCACCAGACATGAGGAATGACAGATTATTTGATTGTGAGTGCATGATTGCCTTTAAGCGTGGAGAGAACGTGTACATACGTTTGAGTTCTCAGTCAGTCTTGCCAAAAAGTTACATGTGCTCCATATGCTGATTTGTACAGTGAAAGTCTCAAGTAAGAGTCGTCATTTGTGTAGATGTCTTTCTATATTATCACTTCCCTTTTGGATGAGACAACATATATTTTCTATTGATATTTTATGATTAAATTGTACATTGAATTTTTATCACACTAAGATTTTTAAATTTTATTTTTGCTTACTTTAGATATTGTTACATAGTTGTATGTTGCATTTTACTTAGTTCCCTTGGTATTTGTTAATAATTTTCTTTTGGGCTGAAAAGTTTATTGTATTTAAGTTTTGCTTTTAAAGTATATTCCATTCCCTCTAGCTAGGGCTTTAATTATTTTGATCTTCATATGATAGGTATTCCTCTGCATCTTTCTTGATTTCTCTTAGTTTTGAGTCCATATGATAAATGCCTAAAGTGAACATCACATGAGGAGGAGGTTTATATAATTATTGACTTGTTTTCCTGTTGCTACTTTAGGTCAAACAGAGGCCTGAAAAAGCATTAGCAAAACTTATGTCAGTGCTCACCTTCCTACATGCAGTGTTGGTTTTATGCAATCTGTCGGTGCCTTCTATATTACAAGTTAGGAGCAGCTATATAGTCCTTTGGTTTTATACAGTTGCTGTTATTGCAGTAGGCCCTCAATATAATGCAAATACATTGAACATTCAATTATCACAGGCTCATTGGATTACTCACTCTATAAGGGATTGAATCTTAAAAGCCTGGAAAGCATTTGAGGACTTATTTTAATAAGGGATAATTAAGAGAATGAGTCTGTGGTATATTGACGGCCTTCTGTATGTAATTAAATATTTGAGATGCTCCCAGACACCAATGACCAAGCACCAAGTTGCTCAACACAATTTTGCATCAGTTTTTCAATACCTGGTACTATATTGAACATCTCACGACTAGAAATGAAAATTTATACCATGTTTATGATCCATGATTGCTTTCTACTCTTTCCATTTGTGTTGGCACTTGTGAAATGGTGTATCTCGGAGAACCTCTTTTCCTATGTATAAAAAAGTCTTCTTATTGTTTCTCTGTCAGCATTGATCTCTGGTTGTTTTTTAATTATATTCAGTTATAAATATGTTGCTACAGTTGCATGTATATAAAAGATTAATATTAAAAAAAATTATCTATCCATCTTATCTCTCTTCTTTTTTATAAGGTGTCTTGGTTTTTTATATATAGTTTTTCTGAGCTACAGCAATAAGGGGACTTTGATTTCTATTATTTTGTCCCGTTTGTCTGAGTGTTCCTCTCCCAGCGATGTGAAGTTCGTGTTGGTCACCACTCATTGCAAGAAAAGTCATAGGTTAGGCAATGGTGATGATGATGATGATAACTGGGATGATGGCTCTTTGTATCATCTTTAGAGTCACTGTACTAATCATCATCATCATCATCATCATCGTCATTGCCCCTCCCATCACTTGTACAGTATTATTATGGCACCCCAGTCAATACAAATTTATAAGTGGGGGATGTACGCTTGCTAAAAACAATACATCTGCCCCCTTTCTCAGCAATAAAGTATGGCACAATGGAAGGGACTGTGGAAGAAATATTCTAATCCACATTTGTGATTTATTTGTCAACACTTCAGAACCAGGGGGGCAGATTATATTTTGTGCGAGTGTACAATTGTTGCCATAAAGCATTTCTGGGTATCATGGCCTATCTTAATGCTGTATACAACAAATTATAGAAAAGGAGCTTTGATTGGGTAAGATGTTGGTGGCAAATAGTTGGTTACTGATTTCTCCAAGCCATGCCACCCCTAAACTTTCAGCAACACTCAGGCAAACGGCAACTTGTTCATTATATTCAGTTCCTCTTATCTTACGTTTGGCTGTTTGTCGCTCTTCTTCCTCCCCTCCCTCCCCATCTCCCTCTCCCTCCTTTCCTACCTCCACCCCACACCTGACAGACCACACCTGTGCCGGTGTGGATGCTGGCAGTGGTGGTAGTGGCACTGGCACTCTCTGGGTCGGGTATTCTGGAGGCCCTCTGGTAGTCAGGAGACACACTGGGGACAGTACACAACAAGAGGGAAAGTTCGGGAATGAGGAGATAATACATCATGATAATTATAGAAAAAAAGGAAGAAAATAAAGTATAGTGCAAAAACAAAAGTAAATAAAGAGAAAAAAGTATTGAAAGGAGAAAGGACATTGTAGGATAAATGGGAAAGTACAGTACAGGAAAGAGGGATGATACAAAACTGTAGAGAGAAAACAGGAAGAAATGGAGTGTTGGTGCTGATAATGAAGAAGTTGTCTTAATGTACAGTACTGTACTGTCCAATGATTTAAAACTTCTTGCCCCTGATTTATTGATGACAGAATGAATTGCTGTGAAGTTGTGAACATGAACGCTTTATGACAAAAATAGAAACAGGGTGTCCTACTTTTGAGTTAGGGTTTAATCAAAACAAACTCAATGCAAGAAAACGAGTGATCGTGACGAAGGAGTTGGCTGCTGAGATGCCAGTTTACTATTGTGCCATAAGTCCATAGTTTAGTTGTGTATAAATTGTATATCATGTTGTATATTCCTTTGTAAATATTTATATATACTAGTGTCTAAGTTGTATAGAAGCCTCTTGGTTTGTATATACAGTACAGTACAGTATAACATAGGAAAAAGGCAAAGATAGGAATGGACTAATGCAAACAAATATTTGAATGGTACTTTTGAGGGGGCTACAATTCTGTAGGTGAGATGAATCGCATCCAATAATGGATGTAGATTATGATGCCACATCCCTTGAAAGGACTAAATTGGCATACACTCGACATAGCTGGAGTTTATGAAAGGAGTTCGTTGATATGATGAGGAATAAGTCATGCTTGTAAGATATAGAGAGCATGTAATGACACCAACACTTTGTGGAGAGAATATAACGTGTGAGAAGTCCCACTTGAGAGAAAGACACACATGCACACACTCACTTGCTACTGTAGGCCAAACCAGAGGAGCCTTGAGTCAACCTACCAATCCTATCCCATGGCCCTCCACCCCACTGCTTCCCCGCACCACCCCTCCTCCTCCTCTTCCTCCTATACTGGTCTGTGGGGAGCATGGAGAGAGAGAGAGAGTGAGGGAGGGAAGGTGTGTAGGTGGTGGGGGAGGTTGTGTTGTAGCAGCTGCACCAACCCCCTTCTTCTATCTGGACACCCACCACCACCACCCCCCAAAATGTTACACCACAATAAGGTAATGTTTCCCGCTGACTGAGGGTGGTAAGGTGTGGGATGTTTTGCTGCTTTGGTGCTTTGCTCAGCCATTTTTTTAAGTGTCAGGAAAGCAGAACCAAAGCAATCTTTCCCATCTCTTTCTTTACTTGCTCCAAGGGTCACTTTTGGGCAAGTTGAAAGTTTTCCAACATTATAAAAAATGGCTGATTGTTGTGTGTGCAATGGAGAGAGTTAAAGAGAGAAAATTCAGAGTAAATAGAAATGGAGGATGAGATACAGTGTTATGGCTGTGATTGTGTTTTTGTTTGAGTGGAAAGGAAGGAAGAGATTGTAGAAATGAACAGGATTGATTTATACAAGTCAAGATAGGAAACAGTGGAAGTATGTATGTTTGAGATGCAGAAATTAGAATGGATTGTACTTCGTATATATCCTGCTAGTGATGAAGTGAAGGATTGTGAGATGTGAAGCATGAATGATTGACAGCAGTTAAGAACACGATTGAATTTTTCTTCTTTTCTTCCCCATGTGAAATTTGCTTGAGACTTATTGTTCGATTTTGAAGTTAAAATGACTTATATTGTACTGATTGGTTGCAAGTTGTATGGACTTAATGAATGAAAAAGTTTTTATCTAATACTTGATCTTGACATTACAATTGCTGATATTGCAAATGTTGCTGAATTTATGTACAGTAGTGTATTTTGCATATTGCAACAAGTTGATTCCCTCATAGTTTCCCTGCTACATAACACCAATGATTGAAGTGTGGAATATGTGAAAGATTAGTACAGTAGGCCCTCTTCTTTGACTAATGTGTGAGCTACCATTTTCAGTGACATACTGGATCTTTATTTTGATATTTTATTTGACTGACAGCGAGCTGTCCCCCTCCCTCCTAACTGCTATGATTCTGACACTTCATCCTGCTACTATCTCTGATGAATCTAATGTTTTTTCCACCATCCACCCCAAGCATGCATGACCGCACTGGCTTTGTTACTTTTGTTGTATTAATTCATTATCCAGTTTGTGTTCTTTTTCTTGTTAATGTTGTGTTTCCTGTCTTGTAATGATGTGTTATCCTGTGCTACCTGTGTTTTACTAATGTGTTCCTTGTATTGTACTAATTTGTTACCCTGTCTCGAGTATGATCCAAAGTTTTAGCACCGTACTGATAAATGGAGAAACGGGACGCAACTGAAACTGTCATAGCACACTTATCGTCAGAGTCTCCTGTCACACAGGGTTGATTACATCTCCAAAGTCACCCTGTGTTCAGCATCACCCTTTGGCTAGAGTTACCCTTCGTCTAAAATTTCCCTATGCCCAAGATTACCCAATGTCTGATTTTACTCCATGTCCAAAATTACCCTGTATATATGGCATTTTCCCCTATGGTTAGGAAGCCATACAAGCCATATAAAGCACTGAACATACATTGACTGTAACTAAGGTGTGTGCTTGGGTTATTGTATAGAAACTTTGGATTACAACCATTCTTCTTGTGCTGATACATTTTCCTGTCCTTCCATGGCTTGTACTGTATTAACAAGTCATCCAGTCTTCCTTCATTCTGTGTTTGATTAAAGATTGCCTTCCAGTACAGTGTGTTATCTTGTGAGTGTTGTACTATTGCCTCTACTAAAATTGAGTGATTATGTGCAGGTTTGTATACTCTGCAGTGTTTGATTAATATTTATAAGTAGGTAAACATAATTTGGTAAATATTGCGATTATTTGCATCCTCAATTTTCACACATTCTGGGAACCGAAATCACCCGTTTCTTTTCCCATTTTATTTTGGAGACCGTTCTATTTTGTGGAAATACGTAAAGAGCATATATATTATTTGTATGTATTTACTTTGAAATGGGAGCGTGGCTTTCTTAGCGGGTTCTCGCTTCCACGTGCAGTGTTGCCAGATACATGGATTCTTCCAAGTTTTAGGCTAGTTTTGTCCACACTTTGGGAATAATGTTCAATAAGTAGCCCAGTTGGGCGGGAAATTCAATAATTTTAAATTGGGATAATTAATTTTTTGAACACCAGACGAAATGACCTGACCTAACTTTAACTGTGGCTACCTTCAGGACCTTTAAAAATAAATTAGATCCTGTGGATAGTAGCTAAAAGTATCCAGATTGGGCGGGTCAGACATAATATACACAACTGCATGCTATTTTGCCAAGGAGAAATAAGTATCTTAAAATTGAAATATCTAACAAAGAATACATTTCCACAAGATAATTCCACTGAGTATTGATAAAGGTAACCGAACCCTACCTAACCCAACCTAACCTAACCAGTAGCTCGCCAGCACAGATAATCACAATACTGTATTAGCCCTTAATTTATTGTATTATTCTGATATGCATAAGAGATTTCATAATTATTGAATCTAATAAAGCTTTTAAGGATATTTTATAATTGTATATTATTTTTCAGTGATAGAAAAGCAGACTACTGTACTGTATTCTTAAAATTATTCAGTACCTTTTGATACATCCTTCTTACCAAATTCTTGAAATGTAATGCTTATGTATTGTAACTATACTAAATAAGTTTTACATATGAAAATAACTACAGTATCCTCCCGTGGCTTTAACTTTATTCTTTGATTTATGTACAGTTGGCCACAGGAATTCTTACACAAGGCTATATGGTAAGAGAGGTAATTTTTCTGGAAGTATTGCAATGAATGGTCTACCAAGTGACTCTGATTTCAAAACAACAAACCTAATAATAATGTTGTATTGCAGTTATGTAGTTTTACATTTTCTATATGTTGTACACCCTCGAAAACAGCATGTGTACCAATTCTTGTGGCAAATAGTACCTGGTACTGTATACAGTACAGTATAAGTTTTCTTGCTTCTTTGAAGTGGATATCAATGACATGTATACCTTTAGAAACACAGGAGAGGTATACTTACTTCTCTATGTGCATATAAAACAGAATATGAAAAATATTATAAGCAGTGCATCCCCTTTATGTTGATGTGCTACGAGTCACGTCAATCTCAGAGTTAATGGACAGGACCAATTTTTAGGTGTACAGTGAGGGGAAATAATTCTGGCTTATCTGTCTACTGTTCTGTATACAGTACAGTATAGAGTAATATAAAATAGCAAATTAAGGAAACATTTTCTATCTAGATTGGTGGTTAGTTTGAGCTTATCCAAGCTGTTGTTTAGTATAGTATCACATTATGCAGTAAATAAATTAAATAGGGATGTGATATGTGATACATTTCAAAACTGTTCAGAAATTAGTACAGTCAAAGTCATCTAAAAAGTTATGGTAGATTATTGAGTAGGTTTTCCATCACTCAGTAATAGCCCTGACTCTCACCTGTAACGCTCAATGACTAAAACCATTCAACAACCTGCCATCACTTCTCCGGTTGACCTCACATTTAATAGACATACCTAGATTGCTGCCATTATGCATTGACCTCCAAACATCCCTGCTACAGTATTGTCCCATTCCCAAACTGACTGTCTTCATCCCACTTGCAGGCGGTGGCGCTGAGTCTCGTGCCCCTGTGCTTGCTGCTCCTGGGCTTCATCACCGCCTTCTACGACACTGTCTCAGCCTTCACCGCCACCACCGAGTACCATCCTCCACCTGAGCTGCCTCCTTCCTCTCCACCTGCTGCACTTTAGTTTCACTTCTTCCATCTCTCTTCACTGTTGCTATCTTTTATTCCTCCTCCTGTTCCCTAGTTTAACTTCTCTTTCACTCCTCCCTGCCTTTACTTCTCTCCCTTTCATCTCTTATCGTCCTCCCCACTCACAGCTACTGCCCTGCACCCAAATATTAACTGTTCAACCTCCATATGACAGTGTTCTTAATGTCTCCAATCATAGCCATATGTCTACTGCCCTTCCTATTTTACTGCTACCATCACCACCTTGGCCACTCACTTACCAACCATCCCACACAGCTATTACCTTCCCGACATACAGACTCCCTTACTATACAACGACCACTGCTTTGCTCAACACAACCACTGCCCTCTTCCATAGCTACAGTAATTTCTGACCCACAGTTTTACTTACACTCATGCTGCTTTCCTACCCAGTGTCTTATAAGCATCACTAAATTTGCATCCTTGCTCTCCTTTGTCACTTAGTCCTGTGTGTGGTGTAGTCCTGTGTCCATAATGACCTTCATTACATAGGATTTTTATTTGTTATCCAACACACTGATTCTTTCACTCTACCATTTTGTTTTTTAATTTCTTTCCCCGTGACTTGGTACCGTATAGCCTTGGTACTCTGGCATTATGATCCTACTGTTGTCATAGTCTTTACATTTCTGTGTGATTGAGCTATTTGGTGTGTTGGTATTTCTTGTTGGATAGAGTCATCATCTATGTGCGATGGGTTTCAGGTTCCATTAAAATTAATTGTACATCAGTTTTGTAAGAGCATCACTATATCTTAACTTGACTTTCACCTTAAGAATATGTCACACATCAGGCATTTTTGTTGATTTTTGTATATTCCTTGGAAAGTAGAATATGCAATTTTCAGCAGTGTGGCTTATGATAATTGCTGTTTTTGTCACCACAGTTACTATTATCATTCAATTGCTTCCACTGTAAGTAGCAGCACCGAGTAGTGTGAACCTCCTCAGGGAACCAGGTGGGTGCGTGGCTTTTTATTATATACTGTACACTGTTTGGTCCAGTTATGGTGAAAACTTTATGATTTATATTCTGTCACCAGAAATCTACCATGTTTCCATTGTTGTCTGGTGACTCAACATCACTCTCCTATGATGGTAGAAGTCTTGAAATTTTCACCGTAACTGAACTTGCTAGAATAATCAAAGACTCTTGTGGAGTTTACAGTAATAAAACTAGAGAGAATGAATATGGAAAGACCATTTGGGGAGAAGCCTTAATTGATAACAATGCTATTGCTTATTCAGGCTCTTTACCCGAAAAATTGGAAGTGTAATAACGGTGATGGTTTTTGTCAGATAGTGTTTCCATAATCAAAGACCCGTATATTTGTCGAGTGACTGGATTGTGTGCCAAGGTGGTTGTTGGTTTGGGTGTATGGCAGTTCCATGTACCTTTCCCCTGCAGACATACACGTGTGATGCAAGAGTACGATAGATGTTCCTTTGTATATGCAACAGTATATCTGAGGCAACCTTATATTTTATGATGGTGTTTGTAAGTGAAGTTTAAATATTTCAAAAAGATTTCTCAAGCACAAGTTAATGAAACCTTCCTTTTTGTAACAGTAGGTGTCCCAGCAGTGGGGTAGGATGATAAAAGATTTTCCACGTTTCCAGAGTGTCCAGAGTAATGCTAGCATTAGTGTATTCAAAAGTGAAACAAGGAATGCAATAAACTGAAGCTCATATGCCATGGCTAAACTGGTAAAGCTGTTGTGACGTGTTCTGCATTTGCTGGTAGGTGAAGCAAGCCATCATGAACAAGTACTGTAGCACAAAATACTTGTGGCCTGTGATTGTCAGTTTTATTGCAGTTGTGATTGTCAGTTATATTGCAATTGTGTGTAGATTGTTAACAGTAGTGTAGAACTGTGCAGTTACTTGTATATACAATAAACTTGCTTGACATTTCTGAAAATGGCCCCAGTAGGAGAGGCAGGGGAGCAGCACCTTACTCACACTTCTTGTGTTTCCTGTATGTACTGTCAAGGAATGCCTCAACTTCCCAGATTTGTCTGAAGTATAAAAAAAACATGACAAACTACACTGGCAGTGATATCAAGACTACAGTAGTGACAAATGGCTGAAAAATATGGCACAGTAATTAATTTCCTGACTGTACCCTTCCTTGATCTCGACTTTCCTTGCTTTTCATGATCCTTGTGACTGAATATGAGGAAAAGGGTGAGAGGTTCCTGCAAGTAATAGGGGCAAGGCATCACCACTATGGATGGATGAATGTGTATCAATTATTTTTGTACTTTAATGGTGCATATTGTGTGTAGCTTTCTTGTATGTTGTACAATTTTTTATCACAGTCAGGCATCTTGCTGTTATTCTTCTACTGTCTGGTAACACACTAGGGTGGGAATCTCACTGTTGTTACTATTAAGTTCCTCTCCAGTTAAGCCCTTTTGTATCCCAACTCAAAACATTTGTTCAGTGTTAGAAAATAATTATTGCTTCACAGTTCAGTTACCAAGCTTGTTATGATTCAGTCATAATATGCCAAGTAGTTCCGTCTTTTTCCAAATGGGTGCTTACAAATGGACTCAGAATGACTGTGAAACCTACCTAGATAATATAACACCAAGGGACACTTCCAGGGATAGAGTTACAGCCAGTTGATTCTGTTTTATGTCGTAGAATCTTATTCATAGTTGTTTGGGCCTGGTTTGTAAACACCCACCTCAGGTGGAGCAAGTGTGATCAGGCTTGCAGAATTAATAATAATTTTTAAAGGCTATCATTTGGTTCATTGGACAGAAGTATGTGCCCATTGGTTTTTACACGTTCAATCTTGTATAAGACCATATGGTTTGACTAGAAATACGACCTACTGTGAATCAGCCAAGTATGTGAGGTGTTATGAAGCGTAATAAGCCAAGTGAAAACATTGCATGTCATCATATTCCTTCTTTGTATAATTAGCATGTATAACTTGACAAGGAACCAGGGTAATTGCACAGGGAGCCAATTATATATCCACAACTCATATGATAAATTGGATAAAACATAGATATGTGAACTATTACTGCTTCTTACTCTTTCCAATTGTTGATACATGGAGAGTTATGCCTTCATATACCTCTTATCCTGTGTCTGGGCTGCAGGGGTGTAAGGTAGAGAATAGAAAAGTTATTTAAAACTACTGTAATGATACTACATACATACTTATTATATTGTAAGCAATATTCTGTACTTTGTGTGGTATGTTTGAGTTGCCTATGCAGGTTAAAATGTTGTGTATATGTATAAGATTAAGGTGAGGATTCCCCACATTTGTATACATTTCTTATTAATTGATGTAAACTCGTGCAGTGTAATGATTGAAAGGTTTAGAGAATTTATTTTGATTATTTTAGTATATGACCACGATCATTGATCAGGTACTGGTAGTCTGTACACATTAATTGAAGGCCTTATTTTCTCAATCCAAAGACATTCATTTATTCTTAAAGCCCCTTGCATACGAGAGGCAAAAAGACTGCGGGCACAGGCAACCGAGTGATTTTCTCTTGCTCTTTACCAGTGTTACCAGATCAAACAGTCTCTGGCAGCCATTGGCCACTTGTGCCCCCCACCCTCCCACAAAATTGGTAAGTGTCTGCCTGCAGGTTTTTTGCCTCGTGTTGAAGGGGCTTTAGGAAGTTTTTTAAAGGACACTAACAGTACCATGGAAAAGCAGTCTGGCAAATGTTAAACTCAATACCGCATACCTGTATTGTGACGTGAACTGGTCAGCAATGGTGATGAACAATTTTTGTATTTACTCAATACTAATATCAATAATTCTTTTTTCGTTGGAGGGAATTCTTATCCTTTTATTTGATCAGAACGTTTATTGCATTCAGACAAAAATTCTATGTAAACAGTTTCTTGATTAATCTCGCATATACTTCAGGCTTTTCTTCGTACTGGCACTTCATGAAAAATGCATGTGCAGCTGCTGAGGTTGGTACTGTCGTCGTCCATTGTGTAATCATGTAGCGAGTAACTTTAACAAATTATTGCACCACTGTAGGCCTGAGGCAGTGCTACGGAAACTAGTTATGAAACGTGAGGTACGAGAAGGTAAACATTCAAGCAGTATGTTGTGTGCTAGTGGTGTTATCAACCTTTCTTGATACAGCCCCAAGTGACAAGTACAGTAACATTGTACTAGCGTCTGTATAGGTTTAACATACCATTGTTGTTTTGAATATACAGTGTATCTTGTGTGGTTTGTTACATTCAGGTTAATTAAGACATCAGTAATGTTGAAGAATTCGAGTACACTAATTTTTCCGAACAAGTTGGGAGGGATCAGTAGCTTCCAGTATACCAGTTCCTTCAGCCCACAGGAAAAGGAAAGGAAACACTTAGGTATTGACAGCAGCCAAGAACTTAATTTTTCATGTTCTCTTTAAAGTAAGATTTTGTACATTCAAGAACATCTGAAGCAGCACAAAGAAATGTCTTTGGTAATGATGAATAAAATTAAAATATTTGAAGCAGAACAAGTTTAGCAGATTAAAGTAAAAAAAAATGACCTCGGGTAATAGTGAAAGTAATGTAATGGTACCTTGCACATTCCCAGATCTCGTATAGTGGTAGTTACATGCAGTGTAGAATGCATAAACAGATTGCTTAAAGTAAATGTCGTATTATGTGGGGTAGCTTCTTTTAACAATACTGTTTCTACTGACCTAAAGATGTAGTACTGCAGTGAAATGTTGTAAGTTGTTCTACATAGTATGATGTTTATGGCATATGAAGAATTGAAGACGAAACACTGACAGTGATGTGGGCAGTCTTGATAAATATTCACCAATACAATTCCAGTTAAGGTAATAAAATGCAGACTTACTGCTGCCAGTCACAAGGTGTAATGGTGTATGTTCTCTGTTTTAATAGGGGGTAAGATGTTTGTTATGTTGTTTGCAAAGAGAACAATCCTCATTCCTCCAATCTGTACTGTAGACTGAAAAACAGACAACCTATCTTGCCTCCAAGTGAAATCTAAAATGAAAATCAGTGCCTACAGATTAGACAGAAGTATTTTTAAAACATCACTAATGTTTGAATAAAAGTACAGTAGAGTTATTTGGTGTACAGTACTTGTTGTCTGTGGGACATATAGGAGAAAAGTCTCAGGCTAGGCAGTGATGATAACCGGGACAACAGCTCCATAATTATACTGTACAGTACATAGAACAGCCATGCTTATTGTTGTCATTGCCTGGCCCTGTGACTTCTCTTGAATGCTGCCCTTGTTTTGCACACCTGGGAGAGGTCTAACCACTATGTTTCTGTACCTGTTTTTCTGTGATAAAAAGAGTGACGTTGTTCTCAGTTGCCCACTTGCCTGTATGTCATAATGACTGTTTTTTATGTTCATTACTTCAGCTCGCTCGTTACAGCCATTACAATTATTCTCCCGCCAGTTCATTTTGGCCTGTTAGCTATGCTGCGTCTTCATAACAGTTTTTCCCGTTGATTGTTGCATCTGTTTTCTCATGATAAGAATTAAGTGTGCATGGCAGTGTCTGAGCTCCTGTTATTTTAACCTAAATCTCTTCAGGAGTACTCAGCATTCTCAGGTGAAAATTTCCCTGGCGTTCTTACGTCACATACCAGTTACAGTCACATACAGTTGTTTGCAAAAGTTTTGTTCCTCCTCTTGCCCTTTAGTAGTTTATAATATTATGGACCTTGTAAACTTAGAGAAAATAAGGATGTGTAGTTATATTTTATACATAATTGTACATGTAAATGCAGTTGTTTACATCACAGATTCAAGGCTTTTCAAATTTATAGGTGAGTGAGGAAGATGTTTTGCAGGCATATGTACATTCAGCAGGTTGCTATGGTCGTGCGTCTTGTGTAAGTCTTGTGGTACAGTACGTGTCAGATTTCTGTTGCACTCAATGCTTCCTTTAGTAATGCAGTTTGTAAACCAGTTTAATACAAACCATTTTACCCAGCTGTGATGATGTGCCAGTTGCATGGTAGAGAATTAAATAAGCATGTCCGCAACTGGCAGGTTACCCACGGACTTGTAAATGGATAAATAAGTAAAGAATAATTTCTGTGAGTGCAGGAAGCCAGAGGTCAGTCAGTGGTGGAAGGGGAGGGGAGAATAACACTTGTAATGTATATAAGGATGCTGCCAAAACTTTCCCCTTGCCCTCACCACATGTACGGCAACGTGGCGGCACTCGTGCCAACTAACCAAGAGGCATTGTCCTAGTCACTACATAGCCCTGTTGACCACCAAACATGGTTGCCAGGTTAGCCTTCTTTCTCAGACCACTGGTAAAAGTTTGAAGGGAACTTTTTAGAGCATTAAAATTGTATAGTGAGAGTTTGCATGTACTGTACTGAAAAACAAAACAAAAAAACAATCACTGTACAGTACATTCTCATTTCCCTCACAAAAAAAGTTCTTACAGAGTCAGACCTCGATAATTTACACTGTTGGACATGAATGAAAGAGATAGCCTGGTAACCCTGCCCCCAGTTTGCAGCCTCCTGGTGTGTGAGAGTCATGTACAGAAAAAAGAATACTGAATTAATATCCTCATGTACATAGCCTTTGAGAGTGACCTTGTATAAAGACTTGAGAGTTGTGTACTGCCAATAACTACTACCCATATAGTTATATATTTGAGACTTTAATGTATTTATGTTTGTTTGATACACTGATCATGTTGACTGTTGTAGTAGTTCTCTTGTTCTACTTAGTTTCTAACAAAGAGGATTTGACTGTACCTTCATATGTGGTTCTGTCTCCTGAGTTTATGTATTATAAATAACACTTCAGTCTGGGCCACATGGAAGTGATGTCGTGGGCAAAGGAGTGATAATGGCTGATGCTGTGGCTCCATTAAATATGATAATTATGAAGCTGACAGACTTCATTGACATCACTTATCCCATTACTCTCGCTTCCATATGGCTCTATGAGGGAGAGTTTCTACCATTAGGTACTCTTGAATAATCATTGTACGAGTCACAAATTGTATGTATCTATTCAGCACTATTTGTAGTCATCTTGTATATTATATATATATATATTATATACTGTACACTTTTTTTTATTTGAATCACATGTACAAACATAGTCAGGCATCATTCAGTCTCCACACACTGGCTTCCTTCATGGCAGAGTGGGTTGGACATTGTTTTGTAAGCGATTGAGAATTTGTTGGGGATTTGGAGGCTACTGATCCCACCAAGCTGTGACAGAAAATGAGACTACCTACCTCATTGTAGGTCTATGGTTTGTTTCCTGGTACAGTTTTGAAGAATCTGTAGCCTCCATTTCACTGACAAAATGTTTGCCCCCTAAACAAATATCAGAGGACAGCATCCATAACTAATCTGAGTGACCCCCTGAAAGTCGTATACAGTACAGGCAGTAAAGATGTTTAAGAGAATGTGATAGATTGTGTGTTCAGTCTTCATCAAAATATCACACCATGAAGTTCAATACACACAAATTCAAACATCATCAACCCAGTTTGTGAACATCACTTCCGACAAATTTGCATAAATACCTTGATTTCAAATAAAGTGCCATGCCAAGTGATTGTTCCTTCCATTGCAAGAGAAGGCCAGTGATGTGAGAAGGACTGGAGACCAATGCTCATCAAATGCCCGACTTGAGTAATTATTGCAGTAACTAAAGATTGTAGACACATGTTCCCAAGCTTCCAATACAGATATTCAGCATTTGAATGTTTAATTTTATCCAAAATTATATATCTCTGCAGGTGTCTTAAAGAGGTTATTTCTTTTTGTTAAACTGAGGAGCAACTGATTCCTCAAAATTAAGCTATAATATAGGTTCCCTACACAAACATTAAGACAGTCTAGCTGTTTCATGGCTCATGTTGTAGGAATCTGTATCCTTCCAAATTATCAACAAGGAATTTTTCCCTTAAGGCAGAAAACAGACGACCATCTTTTAAACTGTATGGCTGATAGTGCATACATATACCAGGCTTTCATCTCCATGCTGGAGGTAGCCCTGTCACGTCGCACACCCTCCGAAACACAAATGCCCAAATATAGAACTCCCCCCATCTTAACACACACTGCTCTGCACGGCCTGCTAACTCTCACAACACCTGTCCTTCTCACTTCCTCATTCCTGACTGTCCATTCGAGTCACACCACACATGCTTCTCAGACATCTCATCTCAGCACCTTTCCTACCTCATATATTCTAGTTTTTACCTCTGTCTTTATTTTGCTATCCACATTCACCTTTGATCCCAAATACTTAAAGCACTCCACCTCCTCCAATATTTCACCATCTAGCATTATATTCATCCTTCTACCCTCTGCTCCCCTCGTACATTTCATTACTTTGTTCTTTGCCACATTCACTCTGTTTCCTCCTCCTGCACTAACATACTCGGTTCCTTTTCTGACTCTGCCACTAACGCCGTATCATCAGCAAACAGTAATTGGTTTAGGCCCAACTCTCTACCTCTGTTATCCACCAAGCTCAGTCCTCTCTCCATCACCCTAGCATTTACATGTACCTCTCTTACCACACCATCCATATAAATATTAAACAACCATGGTGACATCAAACAACCCTGACAGAGTCCCACCTTTACTGGGAACCATTTACTCACGTTACACTTCACGCTCTACTGTTCACATAGAAACTTTTCCCCCCCAGCCCGTACAACTGTAAAACCTTCCACAATCCATTTCTATCAATTCTATCATATCATACTTGTTCCACCATATTTCAAACATTCTACAGCGCATCCATCCAAACCTGAAGCTTTCCCTGTTTTCATCTCTCATTGCCTCCTCCACCACCTCCTTTCTTATCAGCTCCTCATTTAATCCCTTCAACCTGTTTACTCCATTTCCCCTTCCAAACACAACAATCTCGCTTCTCTATCCTCAACGACATTCAGCAATCCCTTAAAATACTCGGCCCATCTCCTCTCGACTGCCTTCTCAAACATCATGGTACCATCCTCTGCTTTCACACTTTCCTCTTTCCCTGATGTCCCTTTCCTTATCCTCTTGATTTCCTTCCAGAACATTTTCTTATTTTCCTGGAAATTTTTAGTTAACTTTCCCCTCACCTATCATCTGCCTTCACTTTAGCATCCCATATAGCTCTCCTTGTTCTATTTCTCTTCTCCTTGTAACACTCATACGATTCCTGATTTTTTCTCTGTAACCATACTTCAAACGCTTGCCTTTTTTCCACTATAGCTGCCTTAACTTTCTCACACCACCATTCCCTATCCTTCCTCAAACCCCCACAAACCTTCTCCGTACATCGTACTACTGCCCTTTTAAACATTTCCCATTCCTCCTCTACTTCACCTGTCTCCCTCTCCCTTACTCCATTCCAATTCCTAGCAATCTCCTCTTGATACTCCAACATCTCTTTCTTGCTCAACTCACTCACTTTTAAAGCCCTTTTTACTCCTTCCCTATTTCTTGGTACCACTCGTCAACCCACTCTTAACCTACCCTCAACTAGGAAATGGTCCGAAATATCACCCCCTTCCCCCCCTCGATATTCTAATATCCAACAAACACTGTAAAGCAGTCTCTGACATTACCACATAGTCCATTAAAGCTCTATCTACCATTCTCCCATTTATCTGTTTTACCAACGTATATTTATATATTTCCTTCTTAAAAAATGTATTTCCAACTACTAGCTCTCTCTACAGTCTACACATAACCCAATTATTCTTTCACCACTCATTTATTCCCAGCACCCCATACCTACCCACAACCCCATCTACTACCTCATCCCCCACTCTTGCATTCAAATCTCCCAAAAGTACAATGTTCACATTCTGCCCAAAACTCTGTATACACTCCTCCAATTCATTCCAAAACTGTCCTCTCTCCACCTCAACCCTCTCACTTCCCAGCCCATATGCACTCACAAACACCCATGTCTCCTGACCTAATTTTACTCTTACCCACATCAACCTTGCCAACAACTCCCTCCACTCCACTCCACCACATTCCGATTCACTTCTGCGCTCAGATTAAAAGCCACTCCTTCCCTAGCTCTTCCCCTCTCCACCCCTGACACTCTACCACTCACACATCCAAACTCACATTCACTCTTCCCTTTCAAATTTGTCTCACTCAATGCTAACACATCCAACTTCCTTTCAACGAACAGTCTCCCAATCTCCTTCCTTTTACCTACAACCATGCACATTTGTTGTCCCAATTTTTATATTCTTGGGGTTTCGGGAAGTACAATCACTTCCCTCCCCCCTTTTCCTTTCTATGTGCTCCATGACAAAATTGCTAGGGAAATCTTACAGAGGAGGGGTTCCCCCCAGTGCCCCTCACTCCAAGGCCATTGCATCATAAACAGTGGGCGATGGGGTCGCCACATCCCTACAAAAAGAAGAACACTAAGTAGTAGAGAAAGAAAGAGCGAGCTATGGGAGGTAGAGGACGCTCAATCCTCACTTAGATAGACCCACCCATCACCATAGTATTGGATTTTATCTGGCAGACATAAAAATTATTCTTGAAAGATTTTCATTTCTACAATGGGACCCAGCACCAAGCTCAGATGGTGTTCTTGGAAGAAAGGACTTCTAACATACAATATAACCACTGCCTAAAAATGAAAATAACATGATGGATGATAAATTCCAGGAACAGTATATAATATCTTAAAGAAACTCACTGTTGTTGAATGGGTTAAGATAAGGGGATTAATATTACAGTCAGCTGTTTAATCAGACAAATTAAAAAATTATTGGAGAGATATTGGATCATATTCTTTCAGAAAGTTTGTCATCAAGCCTTATAGTTGTGGTGTGTATCCTCCTGGCAACAACTCTGTAGGAGTATCTATCTATCTAATGCTCTGATGCCTTGTTCCCTCTGGGAACTCCCCCCCAAGGGGGTGGCCACAGCAGAAGTGTCTCCGTTTTCCCTGTTCCAACATTCCCTCCTTACTTGGTCAAGCCCTACTCTGCCCCTCACGTTTCTCTCCCTTACAGACTCTTCCACCCTGTTCTGCCATTTAACCGGGGGTCTGCCTCCCACACCAGGTCTCACAACTTCACCTTCATACACCTCCTTTATAAACTCCTCGCCTTGCATTCTCTCTACATGTCCAAACCACCTCCGTGTATTACGCTTCACTCTTTCAACCACCCCACACTCAATACCAATTGCCTTTTCACTCATACCACATCTCTCATACACACTCTTATTACTTTCTCCATCCCACCTGGTAAGTCCACATGCTCCTCTTAAGTAACTCATTTCCACTGCACCTATTCTAGAGTGATAAGCCCTACTCCATGTCCAATACAATTATACAAAACGCAGACAAACAGCACATCCCTAGAGGTAACAGAAGAAAACACAACCCCAACTTTACAACAGAAATTCAAGACCTCATCAGACAACGTGACACACTTAAACACACATCCCCAACTCCTCTTACGCAACACACAATAAACCAAATACAAGCACTAAATACACAAATAAACAACAAAATTAAAGTTTTGTCAGTACACTCAACCACACAACCAACACCAGCAAACTCTACAAAACACTAAACAGCATCACACTGTCCAACAGCAACACTACACAATCACATGCAGCCATCACAACAACAGACACTATACCCTCTAACAAACAACAAGCAAACACACTCATCCAACATTTTTCTAACATCAGCCACCTTCACCCTCACCCTGAAGACAGACAAATCATTAGACGCAAGAGACGTTTCCCCACTGACCCAGACTATACACCATTCACAAATCATCAGACGAATCACATCATCCACAACTTAAAACACTCACCTGCCTGTGGTCCTGACAACATCAGTAACATACACATTAAACACCTTGGACCTCAAGGCATACAAGCACTCACTAACATAGCAAACTACAGCTACTCACACAACACATTACCCAACATCTGGAAACATGGAAACATCATCACCATCCCAAAACCAAACAAAGATCCCACACTACCCTCATCACACCGTCCCATCACCCTCCTTTGTACCCCCTCCAAAATCACTGAGTGCCTCATCATTAAACTAATCACACCACACATCCCCCTTGCATCTTCACAACATGGCTTCAGACCGCTACACTCAACAAACACCCTTCTTACAGACCTCACACAAAGAATTTTTGATGGCATCAATTCAGATAGACCCCCACACAGAACACTCTTAGTTACATTGGACATTAGTAAAGCATTTGATGCCATTCCCCGCCACAACCTCACAAACAAAATATACAACACAAACATGCATAATAACACCAAAAGATGGCTGGCCAACTTCTTGGGAGGAAGAGTAGCCCATGTTACATTTGCTGGTCAGTCATCTAACATTAAAAGTTTCACCAATGGTGTCCCCCAAGGTTCTGTACTCTCACCCACCCTTTTCAACCTATACATGCACGACATACCAACACCCCAGGCACCACAAATACACATAGCCTCCTACGCAGACGACATAACACTCACATGTACACACAGAAACGCAGACACAGCCACTCTCGTCCTCCAACCCTACCTCAACACACTTAATGCCTGGTTCACCACAAACAGACTTAAAATAGCACCCACCAAGTCAGCCGTCATCCTTCTCACCAACTGGAATGCAGAACACCGCTACACACCACACCTCACCACAAACAACACACCTATACCACACACACACACACTCAAAATACTTGGCATAACATACAATACATCCATGACATTCAAACAACATATTACGGCCATCAAAAACAAATGCATGCAAAGGCTTAAAGCCCTCAGATCACTTGCCAGCACAACATTCGGACACAACAAAGAAACCACAACCACAGTATACAAACAATATATTCGATCAATGATGGATTATGCAAGCCCTGCCTGGGCTTCAAACCTCGCTGAGACTCATCACAACACCCTTCAAACCATACAGAACAGGGCCCTAAAGACAATCACAGGCTGCACAGCTACCACACCTACAGACCACCTACACTATGAAACCAAAGTCCTCAAAATCAAGGACCATCTTGACATGAGAGGCACACAAACACTTGCTGCAGCCTCCACAAACCCACACCATCCACTACACTACATGGCACAACACCCACACATGCCAAGGAACATCAAAACAACACCCAGTACACGATACCATACACAAATACTATCATCTCTTACACCCTGTCCACCCCAAACCAATCTCCAGAAACACATCCATACTCAAATCACTCACCAATCCATCCAAACACTCAAAAACAACACCCAGCTGCATGCACGACCTCCTGACATCCACCCATCCGAATCCTCCCTTCCCCGTGAGGACAGAGTCCACCTGGCCAGGCTGTGGTGTGGCCACCACCCGGCCCTTCTGACATATCAGAAGAGGCTGGATGGAGCCATTGCAGATGCCTGTCTGGGATGCAACACAGCACCCCATTCTATTAAACACATTATTGAAGACTGCAACGCACACAACCACACTCGCCAACAACACAACACACACTCTCTGAGGGCATTGTGGGAAAGCCTGGTTCAGGCAATGGCCTTCCTCAGGAGCTCGGGGCTGCTCGGCCAGACAGCTTGAGGAACTTCAACAACAACTCCATGTCCACATCTCTGACGCATATGTCAGTGTTGGCAGGATTATGCTATTTTGTAGTCCCCTTTTCACTTCCATGCTCACACTTCTACCCTTCATAATCCTCCCCAGTGATCCTATGACCTGTCTACCCCATACTGTTCTCTCCCTAACTTCTCCTTCCACACTTCCATGTTTACACAGAACTGTACCCAGGTACTTAAACTCCTTCACTTCCTCAATTCTCTCACCCCCCCCAGAGTCATAGTCCCAGTTGGCACTCCCACTCTGTAGGGTGTGGCAAAGTCAATCACTTCAGTTTCTGCCCTCTCAAATACCATCACCTTACTTTTACCAACATTCTTCTTCAGTTTCCTTTGTTTACACACAGACTTAAACTCATCCACCACCCTCTGTAACTCCTTTTCACTCTCAGCCATCAGCACAGTGTCATCTTCAAATAAACTTGCCACCAAGGACCAATTTACTCCATTCAGTGTCAACTTCGCCCCCAGGCCATTCACTTTGGCCTTCATCTCTCTCATACAACCATCAATATATATATTGAACAGCCATGGTGACATAAAACACCCCTGTCTCAGCCCTACACTAATATTAAAACTCTCACTTAGATCACCTTCTACCCGCACACATGCTTTTGCCTCTGCATAAAAGGCCTCAATGCCTTTCAGCAAAGACCCCCCAACACCATAAATCCTCAACACCTCTGTCATAACTTTCCTATCAATCCTATCATATCTCCAAGTCCAAGAAGGCAGCATACAACTTCCTACCCTTCCCAATATATTTCTCCACTGTTGATTTTAATGCAAATATTTGGTCCACACATCCTCTACCCATACTGAACCCTCCCTGCTCCTCACTAATATTATTCCCTGTTATTTCAACCAGTCTTCAATAAGAACCTTCCCATACACCTTCCCCGGTACACTAAGAAGACTTATTCCCCTATAGCTACCACACAACCTTACTCCCCTTCCCCTTATACAAAGGCACAATTATGGCTCTCCTCCAATCCTCTGGCACCTCTCCCTGCCTCCAGGCCAAAGTGCATTTGAGCAACATCCACTCCCCCCCTACCTTCCCCCCCCCCCCCACAATTTAACATTTCGGCAGTTATCCCATCCACCCCCAGTGCCTTTCCCATCTTCAACTTTCCTAACCTCTTCCCTTTCTAATTTTTCCTGTATCAGACACCCTGTTGTCTACCACCTGCCTCCATCCCCATGCATGTCACCACTGCCTCCCCTCCCGTCCCCTCATTCATGAAACGATCAAAATGCCTCTTCCTCACTTCCACTCACAGTAACTCCATCCTCTCTCTTCATTCTCACGCTACCAGACTTTCCTTCTCAGCTTTCTCTTTTAACCTACTTCCAGAATAATTTCTTGTTTTCTCTAAACTTCTCACTCAGTTTCCTACCGAACTCCTCATCCGCTCTCCTTTTACTCTCACTCACCATCCTCTTCACTTGTCTCTGACATACATTGTATTCTCTCTTCCACCTCCTCTGACACATTCTTCTGCAGTGTACTCATATATGCCTTCTGTTACCGCTGAGCGGTGTTATGGTGGCAAGAACAGAGTAATGACCTGTCATCCCCGGGAAAAGACCTATCCTGAGGACTGAACTGATAAATGGCTGAGGCATGCCAAGGGGCTGTTATAGTCCTGGGGGCTATAGGGCTTAGGTCTGAACTGAGGGTTATGTGTTTACATTCGAGACAGTGATTTAAACGACATGTGATAGGGTGTTGAGCGGGTACGCTGAGAGCGACAACAACGACAGGGCGGACCACGGTCGAGAGACCCTGCTGGGGCGGACAGTGAGGGAAGAGATCTTGGTCGGTACTCAGCGGTAGTGCTTATAAGTGTATCACGGACTAGGATATTATATAACCCGGAATACATAAGTAATCTAACTAATGATATTGTGTCTAAGCTAGTAGTAATTAAGTTAATGAATGACTAAGATGACCAAAACTGAGATACCGATGTGGGTATGGAGTCGATGTCGAGTGAATATGGAATTGAGATAATACTGGATATCAAAGTGGATAAATGTGGATATCGAGTGGATCGCCTACTAAGATGATATTGAGTTGACAGTTGATAATAATAGTAACGAGATTTACAATGTGTATTGTCTTTGATATTGATATTGCTGTTCTGTTTGACAAGTTTTGACCCCTTCAATAAATGCAAGGTTGGTGTCAACGTGACTGGTTTAATTGTACCTCATCATACATAACTGCCTGGTGGTGATAACACCTTCCTTTTCTTTTCTACTGCTTCTTTCACTTCTTCTGACCACCATACACTCCCTTTCTTGCCCCTCTTCCGTGTCTTGTATCCCACTACCTCTGTTGCTGTCCTCATCACTAGTGTCTTAAACATTTCATATATATCATTCACTCCCACTCCCTCCCCTATACCCAACCTTGTTTCCTCCAGCACCTCACCCACCCTCCTCTTATATACCTTTCTATACTCGATGTCATTCACTCTTCCACCTGTCACCTCCCTCTTGTTCCCGCCTCCATCCTTCCTACCATACTCCCATTTTGCTGACCCTAATCATCGCCATAGCCGCATAGTGATCAGAGCACTGAAACATTCCTTTCACCACTCTAGCATCCATCACATCTCCTTATCCTTTCATCCAAAGTTATGTAATCTATGTAACTCACTTGCTCTCCCCTTTCATCCTTCCTCTTCCATGTGTACCTGTGGATCAGCCTGTGTTGTGTCAGATACTTTATTTAAGTAATAATTGATCAAAACATCTGAGATATGAGAAGTTTGGACACCCAATCACACGTCGCTAAACGGCTAAAGTTAGGAGCCTTTGAACGAGCATTATCATCAAATTAACCAATCACGGACGCAGAAATAGAAACCCGCTAGGAACTGGTGTACCGATCGTTGGAATAAAGTATTGTTACTATAGTAGCTATGTTGGCTCAGTCAATTCCTATATTGGCTGGCGAATCATTCACCGCCAACATATTGTTGTTTATATTCATCAAAAGGCGCCTTTCCATCAATAATTAAGGCTGCTCCGACCCAGCCGTTGCTCTAAGGCACTAACTAGTAAACTACCAGTTGTTTCCAATATGGCCGCACCCATTGAAGGTTTCTAGTTTGGGTCCTTTGGGAAAAAGGAGAGATGGAATGGCGCTTTCGGAACTAAAGGCGCCTTTGCAAGCTCTGAGTATCGGGCCAGTATTAAATAAACAGTACAATACACAAATAAACCAAAAATATACAGTACAATACACAAATAACCCATAAAAAACTATCAGAATATAATTATAGTCACTTTAGCCTCACACTGGTTTTTCGTACCGGTATTATTAAATGGTGGGGTTACTACACTTAATTCTTTCTACCCATAATGGTGGCATGATACAATATAAATGCCAATATGATCGATCCTAAAGAGTACACGAAGGAAGATAAATAAAAAAAAAAATGGAAGGCCTCATGACACTATAACAAACGCCATATTGACACCACCACCACTGACAGTCACCAACCCACACCACAACACTATTTATACATTTATTCACTGAAAAATACTCTTTACGTCACCGTTTAACTAATCAATGACATCAGCAGCTCTCCAACATTGATCTTACCTTGCACAATTAACCGTCAGCATGTCAAGCAGCGAGATATTCATGGTTGACAGCAGAGTATAATGTCTCATCACCTTCCTCTTCCCTCCGTGGCCATCCGACTAATGCAGTGTTGCCAACTTGCCACTGGTGTGCTTGACGAAATTTCCCCATCTTCAACAATCTCTGACCTCAACTTCAACTTTAAAATTTCCCTTTTTACCTCAACTTCAACATCTGAATTTCCCTTTTTACCTCAACTTCAACATCTGAATTTCCCTTTTTACCTCAACTTCAATATCAGAATTTCTCTTTTTGTCTCAACTTCAACATCAGAATTTCCCTTTTTACTTCAATAATTCACTGTTCTCGATGTTTCGTCTGGTAGAAATTTCCCCATTTAATCTTGAACAATCTTTATATAATACCCCCTTTGGTACCTTTAATTTCCCATGTCTAGGGAAAATTCACCATAATAGGCACCATTGGATCTGAGGTCGTGAAGTCATGACAGGTTGCCAGCTTACTGCAACTACTTGCTCGAATTTGGTGTTATTTCATCAACGGGTACATCAATTTTACACTGATGAATTTATATAAGTCCTTTCATTGATTTTATCAGGGCACTTAATATTCTGATTCTTCTTTACATCTCTGGCAGAATGCTATGTCCTCACTCCTCGGTGCCATTAACCCTTCTTGGTCACCCATATTATAAGTTTCGTAACTTTTGTTCTGTACGACCAGACCTTAAAGGCCTCCATACCTACGCAAACTAGGTGACTGTGCAAATTTAGATTTGCCACACACTAGCAAAAAGACTGAGCAGTACCATACATTATCATGCATCACTGTAAATGCGTGTGATTGACGAAAAGCTTGTTTGATAAGGTTCAGTCATTTGCGCAAACCATCAATCACACCCACACACGACGGTTAAACCTGCACAACCACCTAGTTTGTGCAGGCATGATTGATAGTCTATGAGGCCTTAAAGGATTAAAAAGGAAGAGGGAAGACTGCAGCAGGCTCTGGCAAAATTAAGCACCCCTGTGTGCTAGGGATCCACACAGCAGTCGATAAAAAAAAGGCCACCGATTGTATTACTTCTAGCTTGGACTATAATTAATTTACTCCATGCGTGACGATCTGGTCAATTGCACTGGGAAAAAAAAGAGTATTGTATCATTACCCAGACAACAGCCTTGCTATAACTTCACGTCCCCAAGTTAACACGTCAATCCCACTGGGCATGCATATGTCCTTTTATTCTTAATTTCACTTTCCACAATCACACCACCACAATAAAAGGATATTTATATTAATAAATTAAAAACACAGACCATCTACATCAAAATCACCTTTATTGTCTGTCTCTCGGAATATAATATGGGCTGTTCTTCCTTTACATGGAGTCTCGCGGAAGAGCAACACAGGCATGAGGTCACTCAGAGACTATGCAACATTTCACTCAATCAATCCACGTACCATTTTAATTAAAGTTCACTCAAATACTATGTAACCTTTTTCAGACATCATTCAACATTTTCTACAGCAGGCTATCCTGGGAATTTTTTGGTTGGGGTTTATAACACGAACAAGACCCATGCATTAATTGAGTAAAAGTAATGGGCTAAGCACTGATGATCTCCTGTACAACAAATGGCTTTACACTTTGGACCATATTCAAGAACATTCGTGGTGCATACGATGGCGTGGTACCAGTACAATGGCTCTATTGTTTTTCTATGGAGCCGTTGTACAGGTACTATACCATCGTCAAAACCACAAATGTTCTTGCATACGGCCCCTTGTATAGTACCAGTAATCATCACCATCCAACCCATGACCTCTCTTATATAGGGCCCTAACATTGATATTTATAAAAACAAAAGGGGGACAGTTCTATACCTTTCATGTATATTACAGAAGACAAGGAAAAGTGCAACACTACCCTCCCATGAAGGATAAGTGGCATACTGTGTAATGCACACAGCCACAGGGACAATATTTGTTACTAAATTATGAAAACCAATGAAAAACTATATCAGCTTACTTCAATTCTACTTATTAGTCCTGTGGGAGCAGAACTTATGGCTCATACTTGCACAACTCAGCTGAATTGAATACAGTACATTAATTTACATTCAACCAGTACAGTACAGTACTCAACTTTATTAAGGATACTAATATCCTCCCTTGTTTTAATAAAGTACCATTGTCAGTTTCGTTTATGTGCTCTATATTCATGAACATAATAAACCTTTAGCATGATACACTGTAAGCACCTTATTCTATTTTTTTCAGGTAAGGTGGTCTGTGAGGCAAGTCCACACTACCTCACCCAGCACTGCATAAATCTCCGAGTGACCTGCTCAGTATAAACAGTGGAAGCACCAGCACAGGACACACCACGACTCACCACTCCACTCTCACCACCACCACCACCATCACCAGACAATTTATTAATTTATCTTTACATTTGGGAGCTTAAGAATCGATCACTACCTGCCACATCTGCCAGTCTATGCAGATTTGTATACTGTATTGTGGGCTACTTGTTTGTTGAAGTTTTATCATTCAGGTTTCTTGCACTGCACTTTAATTTTTGCTAACACACGGAAGAAATTTGACAAGTTTCAGCTTCCCACTAAATCTATACAGTACTGGCAGCAGGTATAATTAACTAAATTTTACCTTACAAAGAGTTTCTCTGTACAGTATATACTTTTTTTTACCTAACGAAGATTTTTATATAATTTTTTTATATTACAGTATAAAGTTTTTATATCAGTTATTACCTTATAAAGAATTTCTATGCAAATACTGCCTTATAAACACTTTCTCTATATTTTATTACCTTATGATGAGGCTCTACATTACTTAGACAACCAATCGGCTCTTCACTGCTGTAAAAATCCCCTCTTCTCTGCACCACACTGCTAACAACATTCACTCATTTACTCCTGCAAATATGTGTTCTATTTATTTACAACTATAATTTACAACACATGCATTCTAGTAACCTTATTTACTGTACTGTACACATCTCAGTACCTCGAAAGAGCAACAGAGGAAGAGAATAATTAATGTATGTCCCAGGTAAATTTTCGGCTATTGTGAGGGCCATATGCAAGAAGTCATGGATGGGTGACAACGATGATTGGTATGTGCCTACATAACCATCAAACCAGTCATTGTTTTCAATTTGTCCGTGACCTTTCTTGCATATGATCCTTCCTTAGTGAAGGCTTAGCCTTTTCATCATGTTAAGGAATAAAAAATTAAAATATCATTACAGTACTGTACTCTAAAGAATATGGTACAGTACACTATGCACACTAGGGTAGACGAGACACTCTTTCGTGATACTTTATGTGTAGGCTAATGTAGTTACCGTGTATTTATTTATAGTATGGCTGTCTCATTCTCACCTACTTTCAAATACAGTGTACCTTAAATGTGTAGACAGCATTTATATTAATTTTAAAATAGGCTGCAGTAATTAGGCATACTATACTATACTATACTGTATATCTTCTGCCTTATCATAGCTCTGGTGTATTCATCATAATTATGCCAAAAATACCAATTAATCTTATTACTGTACAGTACTTGTATTGGTTATATTAAATGGCTGAACACAGTGACATTCTATAAAACATTCAACAGATTTCATGAATAGAGCATTTATATTTTTGCATAACTCTAGCCAGCCACAACATGCAAGAAAAAGTCATGTGGTAAAAGAAGATGACACCGAGTACAGAGGCTCTGTTTTTAGTCACTGTAGAATCCACAACTACATTATTATTCTTTTCTTTCAGGTGGCTAAGGATTTTTGAGGTACAGTACATTACAAGATAGCCTGGTATAGTCTGGCAAAGTAACACTGAATGATACACACATACAGTACAGAATATAGTGAATGGGTGGTAAGAGTGCAATGTGGCCTGAAAATGAAGAAGTACGTAGTAGTAGTAGTAGTATATACTGTATATTATATAACTTTTGCATCTAACTTAACAAAAACCAACATGCGGCATCATCAGCACTTCAGAGACCCAGCAGAGAGTGGTTCCCGAGTGGTGCGGCTGCAACACTCTCAATCAATGATGGGGTTTGGGTACGGTGCTGTTGGCAAATTGGAGGCTACCGTTTACGCCAGACCTTGCCACAAAACAGACACACCATCTCGGTATGCCGTGGCCTAGATCAAGTGTCTGTTTTGCGGCACAGTTTTGAGGAATCGGCGGTCTCCAGTTCACTTGCTGGCAACACCTTATTTAACCCCTTTTAAATATTCTATTCTCCGAGACTCCACGGAAGACTGTACATAATTATACAAAAACAAACAAAAGGATTAATTTCTAACTCTGTACATAGAAAAAAAAACATTATATAAACAACACTGAAACCTCTTATGACTGTATATCAAATGTGTTGCTGTTTGTCTTATATAGGTAGTCTAATAATTAATTATATTTTCTTTCCAGGGTAAGGGTTTGGTAATAACTTTTCTTTATGGGGAGTGCGGTATCGTTGGTAGTTTAGGAGGCCACCAATTCCCCCAAACAGAACTGTACCAAACACCAACATACAACCTCATCATACATGTATGGTCTGTTTTGTGATGCAGTTTGGAGGAATCTGTAGCCCACAATTCACCAACAATACCTTATCCCCATAAGGGCTCTGCTCTGTGACATCAGCGAATAGAAGACTACAGATTCTCCAAACTGTACCGCAAAACAAATTACCTTGACTATACTGAGGCAATGGGTGAGTTTCTTGATGAGGTTTGAAGGGATCAGCAGCCTCCAATTCACTACCAACGACGACATCTCAGCCCCTCTCAACGCCAAGGGAACTCAGCTAGGAAGACCATCCAGCCAATAATTATGAAGTCGCTTTCCCGTTTGTTCATACAGTTTTTTAAGGCAGCTGTACTTTGGTCAGATTGCTTGTTACATCTATGCTCACACCTGGGGCCATGTGCAGAAAAGGGTCATGTGCAGGTAATGATAATAATGATGATGATTATTTTGACATCTCAGCACATATCCCAAGAGCATCATGTGAGGGTGTTGACGACATTGTCTGTTATTCAGTCTCAACACATATCTCAAGAGGGTCATATAATATTTTTTTTTAGCTAATTTAATGGCTACTGAATCCTCCACACTGTACAGTACTGTGAAACAGAGTGGAGTAGTACGGCACCTCAGTTAGAGTGTGAATCTCATTTCTATTATGAACTGGAGAAATAATTTGCCCTTCAGTTTCCCAATAAGATAAAGTATGACATCTTGAAGTGATGCCCTCATGTCAGCTATTGTCTCTCCTTAGCTCATGACTCTTCTTGCACATTATTGGCCCCTGGTCCGTCCAAACATTAATCATCATACGTCACCAAACTGAAGGATTAATGATCAAACTACAAAGTACGAGCACTTTTGGTGCTTGTACCTTGTCAGTCCAAACTGAAATAAGTACGTCACCGACCAAAAACATTGATGACTTAACTGCAAATATTGATCCGTTTTCAAATGTAAGAAACACACAAGAACTCGGCGGCCACTTGGAGCGACCCGCAGGGAATTTACAATCTTTGGTACCCAGAGCAAATTCTGATTCAGAAATAACAACATAGACTTCAACGGTGCTCACAAAACAGCAATAGGAACACTTGGAGAGCTAATTAGTATACTGTATAATCTCTCTCTTATCTTGATTTTTAATATAGTATGTAGTTGTCTAGACCTCGAAAGTCTGCCCTCTAAACTAACAAACTAAATTATTTTATATAGGTGTCTGGGCTTCGAAACTCAGTCTCCTAAACTAACAAACTAAACAATGTTGCTTCTCTGTTCTCCCCCACTACAATTCTTCTTCTCTAGACACTTACGCCATCAATGTCCTCTACATAAGAAGGTTTGTCCTGAGAAACTGCTCGTCCTCGCCTACGACTGGGGTTAATGTACAAAAGAGGTGAAGCGCAATGTACAGCTGAGGGTGCATACTGTACTGTGGGCTGCTGCATAGCTGGACGGCAGGGAGGCACCCACACACACACCCTACACACACACACACACACACATGCTGTACCTCCACGTGCCCTCTCCAACACACACACACCTACACACGTCCACACACCATTATAAACCTACACAAAGTTGCACACTCTCCAACCAGGAATTATGGACTTCTACATTCAGGCAAACTTGAAAACTCCCACATCAAGCCTTGCACATATTCTCATTCATATATATAGTACACAACAGACTGGATATGAAAAGAAAGATCTACTGTACATATACACACACACAAAACTGCAGACTCTCACACCAAACCTTACATAGAAAACTTGACACACACACAACCACAATCACAGAAGAACACACTCAGTCTTTCACAAATCCTTACAAAGACACAGACAATATTCTCAACTGCTCTTTCTTCCAGCGTGCGTGAGGCAAGACGACGTGGGTAGGCAGGGAGGGGTGTGCAAGGGAGTGCATACAGGCAGGCTGGTATGGGGCACCTCCTGTTTTTACAAGGCTCCATCATGCACAGGGAGCTTAGAGTTGGTTTTTCCCCAGTCGATGGTAACTGTCCACGGTAGGAATCATAATAAAGTCATATCAAACAGGCTGATATGTATGTGACTATACCAACATCTGGGTGAAAATGTTTGACCCATGATGGTTAGAGTGGTATTATTAAACTACATCTTCGAGGAAAAGTTCTCTTCGTCGCTCAGTTCCTATTATTTTGCGATGCGAGTTTAGCGATGAATCGCCTTTTTGTCAAAGAGTAAATTTAATAATACCACCCTCAGTCTCTACAATTCTGGCATTGGACACTTACCATCAGAGAGAGAAATGCAAACAATAGTTAATTCTTGGGGGAATCATAATATGGTTCATCTATTACAGCTCTATGGTTTATAGACTGGGATTCTGCCACAACCCTGACATGACAACAAAGAAAATTAAAATTAATACAGGACCAATGATGATGTCGAATTGAAGGCTACCGATTCCTCCAGACTATTCCTCCAGATTTCCTAAATATAAGAGCTGTACTGTATTTTGGCATAGTTTGGGGGAATGAAAAACCTTTAATTCACTGACTATATCACAGGCCTCTTATAACCTCTTCAGGGCTCGCTGGCAGACAGTAGAAACTCATAATGCACACACATAGACAGTCAGACAGAGAGACAGATCAGCCAACAAACACTGGCATCACAAACACCACAGGAAGAGGGAAAGGGGTGGACCACTGCTGTAATGTCACTTAGTGTACTTGATAATAATCTGGTAAAAATGTATCGGTTCCCTTCAGCTGATGTCAGACTTTACATGTTTCGAACACATTCCAATGTTTGTTATTTGCAATTATAGTAATTTTCTAGTTGTGTAAATAATTTGAGTAATTTGTATTTTTCTTATGCATTATATTCACCGATAAACTGCTAAGAAGTGAGATGAGGGGGCCAGTGCATTTTTGCCAGGTTACAAACACAAGAGGACTACCATCTGTTTATAGCATCTGTCTGCTCTGACCTAATCTCTAAACTTGGGCCATATGCAAGAATGGCCATGGGCCATTGGATTATAATAATAAGAATGACCATCTGATGACTTCATTTAAGGAGGCCATCTGTTGTGGGTGAGTTGGAGGGTTGCTGCTTTTTCCAAACTATGCTATGAAACAAATCAGACATACATTGGAGGAATCAACAATCCTCAACATCCATCAGTGCAGACGGTCCCCTCAAAGTCCATGGGGTCATTGCAACACCTGTTTTTACCACCACCAAACCCATGACTTCTGCACTTGGCCCCTCGACAAGCCACCGCCACAGACACAGTGATCATCGTCGAGAATTATCCAAGGTATTCCGAGACCCACCAGTACCTGACTAAGCACTAAGCTGACCGACTGGATATAATAAAGGTCTTATGCAAGAAAAGAATACACATACAGTACTGAGCAGTGTTTGGTACCCAGTATGGTCCTGATTGTGTCTCGGGGCACCTCATCTGTCAACAAGTTTTGCCTCCAAGATGCTGATTGAAGGCCTGAGGTTTGTTGATCAAGACAAGTGCATTTACTTAACGTAATAATAACGATGACACTTATCTTGAAATTATGTAGTAAAGTGTTTCCGTTCCATTATATGACATGCTCATTGATATTTGTGTTCATGCAGCTAATCATCATAATTAACCTATGACAGTGTGTTTCAAAACTTTTTAGGGTTTTCGTATTCACATGACATAATTTCAAGTCTGCTATTGTTCTTTCCTCTGTTAAGTGCTGACAACCAATACTGTAAATGCTGAACACAACTGGCAGAAGTTTGCCACCAATAGCTTTACGAGTCATGCATCATCCAATCAACAGCAAAGGAAAATTCTCAATGGATATTGGCTGTGGACACTTAGAGGAGAGTCAGCTATGGTAGGGCAGAATACAGTAAAGTATGTATGTGTGTTGTGGTTCCCTCAGGCCTCCAGTGCAGTTGCTCAGTGAGGCAACTTGTGGATAATTCATTAATGCACTTTAAGTTCAATTAGGGCTGCACTGGGATTTCATGCTTGGGCTGAGTCCTGGCCAGGTAGCTTCTCATAGAAATCTGTCTGGGGTACATCATCTCGGCTGGGTTCCTCAATGACATTGTGCTTGTGTCATCATTTTGGTGCCAGTTCACATTGCAGCTGTGATGAAATGTTGACCAGGGTCAATTCAGCAGCTGCAATGTTGCATTGTTGTTTTAGAGCTAGTTTACATTGCAGCTGCAGTGAAATGTTGACTGGGGTGTATTTGGCAGCTGCAGGTATTGTTACAGCAATGGAATCAGGCATGCCATCCATCAGTCAGCTGCAAAGGTCATCACAGCACCAAAGTATACAAACCACCTGGCCACTGAAAAAGTGAAATCCCAACGCCTCCATACACATGTCCTCTTACACTACATGTTTTATGGCAATATCACACTTGTAAATAAATAAACTATACAGCATCTGCCACACACTACTCTATGCTACTAACTACTGTAATATTATTATATCTTGCTGGCTTTCTGGGTCGTGTAAATTTTCTTTCATCTTAGAACCAAGTCTCTCTCTTTCTCTCGTTTCTATGTACAAAAACCACCTTGAGGGATATAACAATGGGCCTACAAATATATTTCAAGGGAGGGTAACGGCTAGGCTATCAGGCTTGTTATTTCTACACAACTGTGGACGAACTGCGATAAACACTAATTACACTTGTCAAACAAAGCTGCTGCTACTACAGTTTATGGTTCCTTAACTTCTAAACTTTCTATACAACACTCAGTCAGAAAGCTCGTGGTACTGTCAGCTGATGAGGAGGCTTTCCTGGACTCGGGATTAATCTGCCAATCAAGGTTTTGCTCTTTACATCTCCTTGCTCCTTGCAGCACACAGGAGACAGTCGTTGTATTGCACTTCACAGTTTCACATTTCAGTGACGTTTTTCCACGCATAGACATTATTTGATCACCTGTATTTACAGTATCATCTCATTACACACAGTCACATTTCTTTAAATTTCCTCTTGCAAAACATGAACAATTTTGGTGTTGCTCGGATAAACTATTTTTTCCATCATAATTTTCTCTTTTCTTTCCACCACTTCTTTCTGCAGTCATTATACACACATTTTGTTTCCCACAGAACCAGCCAGCATGTTTTGTTTGAAGCTCACTCTCTCAGCACTGAACAAACCAGAGTGTCACAGTAAGTACAGGCACATCACCAGAACACTTACAGGAGCCACACACTCCAACAAGAATCACAACAAACGTTTTAGGGACATTTTTGCACTGAACACAACATGGGCCAATTATACACTATCTTCCTATCATTTTTTTTTACCCAGCAAAGAAGCACTTGTTTCCTTTAGCAGATACTGGACATGATATACATGTTTCTTAGTAGATTATGATCAATTTGCAGAGGAAATGTTTTTAGTAATTTATCTTTACTTGCATTACATTTACAGAAAATACTGAATTAGATGAGGAAGCAGATGCATTTTCACCAGGTAAAAAAAATTCAGTTTACAGGTTATAAGGTACAGTACAGTACTGCAATTTTTTTTAAGAAATAACAGTACTACACCTCTTTTACACACACGGCATCTGAATCTACTAGAGCCTGAACTGTGTATATCTATGATCTTTTCACAAGGCCTGCTAATACACACACCTTTTGAGTCTAGGTGTACCTGCACTGTGTCACAGATCCGACACAAGGCTTGCCGAAACAAACACACACACATACGGGTCTGCACTTGGAAATGACAGTAGAATAATAGGGTGTCAATTGAATCAAGGCACCAGATACAGCAGTGTCAAGGCACCAGATAGTGTCACGTATGGCACAAAAGCCAGTTCTCCTGTAGTCGATGGTAAATAATCACAGCTGACAATCATTATGGGGATCTCTCTCGAAGGTAAACTGGAGAGCTACTGATTTCCCATAACTATGTCAAAAAACAGATCATCTATTAGTGTCATTGAGGTTGTCTATTTCCCTGCAAAGTTTGGACGAATCAGCAGCTCTCCAATTCACCAACAGGAGAGTCTCTCCTTGAGGTTAACAGTGCAGTGACTGGTCGAAGCTGGACACTCAGGAACCACGCATCAGCCAATCACATTCAGGAAAATTGTATATCAACTACAGACTTGTATCATCAGTTACAGGAAGAACCAGAGCCTGTAGAAAGGGTGCCAAGGTGCCAGAGAGATGTGCCAAAGTGGATATCATGGCACTACAGAAGATACATACAGGGTCATGACACTGACAGGGTGGGTGATGGCAGGTAGCTTGTTCATGATAAAGCCAGAGCAGGGGATGTGTGGGTGTTCCCTATGAGGCCAAATAATGTGTGGGAGAAAAAGTATTAGAAGAGACAAGAGGTGCTACTGTATCTACAAGGAACAAGGAGAGTGAAGGCAAGGCAAGGGGCGAGACGGAAAGAACAGTTTGGCCACAGCCTACTGGGCCTGGACCCTTGTACGGCTGGAAACATGGAAGAAAAGGTGATAAAACAATATGCAAGGCAGATAAGAATTGAAGGCATAATAAAGAGCCATAATTTGTACTGCATACTAACCTTGTTGAAGTATGTAATGTGTGTACAGTATAGAGCCATATATTACTCAGATATTTAGCTACAGCCATGTCTCATGACTTGCAAACTGGCACCCAGATGCAGAGAGAGGGACAGAAGGAAATTTCTCAAATATTGTACCTGAACTGCTGTAGTACAGTAGTTTTTAAGATCAATTAGTATACAAATTATGGCTTATGATTGTACAGAACAAAATACACAAGAAGCCCTGGCAGGGAAAAAATCAGTGGGGGAGTGAGAGGTATGATGATGCTAGTGAAGTGTTATTTTTCTACAGCAAATGTTGTCAATTTTCAATGAGTGCAAGCTTTTGGGAGGTAAATGAGAATGCACAGTGATGATTTTTGTACAAATGAATCATCACTATCAATTCAGATATTCTTAAAACTTCTCACAAACATTGGAAACTTAAACTATCAGCCATGGAAAATAAAACACAAAACTGGCAGTTGTGGAGTGGGAAGGAGTGAGGGAGGTGGCCGAGATTATGTTTAGTTATTATATCCATGCCCCACAGTGACTCTCAAGGATGTGGGCAGCGTCGGGGCGGCCCATGACTCGTAAGACATTGGTGAGGTCGGTGAGGGCGGTGGGTTGGCGGTGGCGCGCCTCCCACAGGTCCAGGATGTGCTCGGTGGGACTCGCCTTGCACGCAAAGTAGTTCAGGTACCTGTTGTTTGTTTGTGTGTGTGAGAAGGGGAAAAATATATCAATTAACTCATAGCAACAATTAGATAAAATGCCTAAACTAATGAAAGATAATGTAAAAGGTCACACTAGGAAAATCGATTGCCCATGAGTCTCTCTGAAATAGGCCAGATTCACTAACACTACAGGACCAGCATCCTATCACACAGTGAATGACCTTGTGTTTCACTCGGTCTAAAATCTAAACACATATAAAGTTCGAGTTTAACAAGGGGAAAAGGAATAAACTATTGTACACAAAATATACAGTTATAAAAATAAGTCTACTGGGCCATTGTATAATACCTGTCGACGTTGAGGCGGGCGGCCAACATCCGCCAGTCATTTCCCCTGGCATTGGGAGGGTCAAGGCAGTGACACAGCTCAGACCGTAGCCGTTGGGGAAGTCTGAACACTCCTGGCTCTGGGGTCAGCTCCACCAGCGACGAACACCCACTACTTGAAGTCACTGTGGAGGCAGCTGGCTTCAGTAGGAGTGTGAGGATGGATATGTTTCAAGAAGTGTTGATGCAAAAGCTCAAAGGGAAGGATGTTTTGGGAATGCAGGTTTGAGGTGGGGTGTCCACTGAGAAATGCACAACCAGTATTGTGTGATAATTATGAAATACAATGATATGTCTACAGTACACCAAGGACCTACAGACTACCTAACAAGTCATGAGAATGTACATTATAATATCAGATACAAGAAACATGCTTTTAAAACGAATCCATCTCTTATGACAAGCTGACTGTAATGCAATACACATTACTGTACCAACAACATATCAATGGAGGTCAATAGAATGATATCAATGGTGTCAAGAGTTCCATAATGCCAGGCTTAATTGATCTAACAAACTACCCGTCAATAACAACTACAGTATATCCACTAACCCTGCCAAGTATCACTATCTAACTCTGCCTGTCAACCACTACTTTACTCTCTCACCAGTAGAGGTCCTGGGAGCCCCTAGAGGTGTGGAGGTTGGTGGGGCAGTGACGGGGGCGTAAGGGAAGTCTGAGTTGATGCGTATGACCTGACGCTGGGTAGTTGCGGCTCCCTTCTGCTGTGCCACCACCCGACAGGCAAGGGGTGCTGTGCCGCTCCCCTCTGCTCGACCCACACTAAATGACACACTCACAGGGTCTGTCTGGGCTCCCCACAGACCCTCAAAGGGGATTTCCTGGAGAAGGGGTGAAGAGATGAAAGAGATGTAACAAAGAGAATAATTATAATAACTGTATGATAAAAATACCGCACATTTTGAAGTCATAATGAATATACTGTAAGCGTACACTGGCAGCATACTCACCTTATAGTGTGTGCCGGGTCTGATTAGCCAGCCGGGGGCAAGATCGTCGAGGGTGAGGCAGAGGTTGGAGCCGCAGTCCTGAAGCATCAGCACCTTTGGTTTATCCAGAAGGCAAGCACCTCGCCCTCGCTCCTGCCGCCTCACACCTGCCAACACACACACATCACATCATAAATTAACAATGCAGTAATATTACAGTGATCCTATGAGCAAAATTACAATAATATTCAAATAAACAAGAGGACAAAGAGAATCAACAAAAACATACACATTGTACTAACACCAATGGGAACAAGTAGAAATGTGCCATAAATAAATACTGGACAAGTGGGAAACCGTAGGAAAGACATACATGCGAGGGCTGCAGCTGTATGTTGGATGACATGGAGGGTGACAGTGAGTGTGCCAGCTGGAGTGGGTGGGGGAGCGGCTGCCACCACCCTCACCTGCTTCACAGCCGCGCTTGACCCCGCACTCTCACCCACCAGCACAAACTTCTGTAACGTCTCTGTCATCATGTGTACCTGTGAATGGAGGTATGATTAAGGTTAACATTAGGGTACAGTATATTGTAGCTACACTGTATGGAAAGGTAATGATAGAGAGAGATTAAAGGAGATGAGGTGGAAAGAAAGAAAATATAAATTGGAGGAAGGAGAAGTTGAGAAAGAGCTTGAAGGACAGAAAGAACAATATCACATACTATGCAAACAATCTGTCCTGTCAGTGCAACACTGATAACTAATAATAACAATCTTCTCAACATAATGAATCACAATAAAAGAGCATATTACACTGCCTACCTGAGCACCATCCAGCTGTGTGAAGACTGGTGTGTCGATCCTCTCCTCTCCCATGGTGATGATTCTACTCCATCCCTCATCCCCCGCCGATGAGGACGAAGTCGAGGCGGAGGAGGAGGAGGATGTGGAACTGGAGGTGGTGGAAGAGCCAGTGGTGGAGGAGAAGGAGGCGGAGGAAGAGGAAGGATTGGAGGCAAAGATGTGGAGCTGCCAGGCAGCATGCTGGAGAGAGGCGCAGTGCTCGAAGGACAACACAGCCGGCTTGAGGAGGGATACGTTGCTGGGACCACACCACACCACTGGGCTCAGTAAGGTCTGGGGGAGGGAGGAGGGAGAAAAGTATGATATCATGCAGAGAATACAGTCAGTCAGAGTATAGTTGTACGTATAAGATTAGAACTGCACCACACCACCACAGGGTTTATCACGGTCTTAAAGTTAGAGCACACTGAGGTCCTTGTTTGGTACTTAATTTTTATTTATAACTGCAAGTAAATTCAGTTCATCTTCTGCAATATACCACACCAAAGGATATACCGGTATGTAACAGGAAGCCACATAAAAGTAAAAATGCATAAACAACAGAAAAAAGATTTATAAAATGCCCTCGCACCCACCTGTCGTTCAGTGAGAGCCAGGGTGCGTACAGGTTTGGGGGCCACCGCCACAAACAGCGTCTGTCGTGTGTCGGGTGGGAGGGCACCGCTGGGTATGGTCAACACAACCCCATGACCCTCCACCTCCAGTCTGCCACCCGCAGCTGTCACCACACCCCATGCACACCCCTCACCCCATGTACCCATCTCCTTTGGTGGGTGTGGGGCCTCTGAGCAGGTGGCTGAGGTGGGTCTCGAGGCTGAGGGAGGAATCATATGCTTATATTATTATCCCTGCCATGAACCCAGTGGGAAAATAAAAATAAAATAAATACAGTAAAATAAAACTGACTTTGTATTGAGTCATGTGCAAGAACAGATACTGTACTGTACAAGGTAGACGATGACGATGACAAGTGTGATGGTCCCAGAAACACTTAATGCAAGGAACTATCTTACCAGTCATCGAGGCCTAGACAGTTTCTTTTCTTCCATGTAAACCAAGTATATCACATGATCCTCTTTCATAATTATAATTCTCTACATTCATATCCCAATCCTCCTGGTCACAGAATGAGGAGAAGTACAATAAGATAAAAAATATTTCCCTTTTGTGATGGACTGTGTTTGTAAACAGAAACAATATTACTCACACCTCCCTCTGCTGAAATAAAAAATCTACCTCAATAATCTGGGTAGAAAAACAACATATATACAGTACTGAATGGAGGAAAATAAATTATTCACTTCTGTATCTGCCAGGCAAAATATTACTGAATTGTTCTTTCCTTTATCAGTCACACAAAACACAAAGTCAACTAAACCTACATCACAACACACCAAAACACACACACACACCGTAATCCAGAGGGTGAGAAGCCTAGCAAACAACACAATCAACCAGCCCTCTCCCTCCCTCAGAGAAACACCAACACAGAAACACCAACTTGTTATAAACTAATCCCCAGTCCAGAATGATCCCTCCCACCCTCACCTCACACACACACACAAACAAACAGAGGTGGGAAGTGTGTGTGTGTGTGTGTGTGTGTTTTCCTTCCGCTTTCACTACAGACTTATTTTAACATGTGGTATCTGCCCATAAACATACATATTTGTGCCATAAAGCCCCATAGGCTAATCTACCATGTGCCCTGGTAATGCTAAAAGATTGAAAAACTATATTATGCCATACTACCTAACATGTTTTAATTATTTTTCTCTCCAAGCAGCATCATTTTGTTTCACACACAATATATAACTCTTGACACACATTAAATACTTAAAATAGTAGCTGTGTAAATTTTAGCACCAATATTGTACTGTACAATGAATGGGCAATCAATATGGTACAATACAGCATTTATCCTGGAACTGTAAAAATGGCACTAATCAACCACTGTCTGTTTGGTATAATAGTATTTACACACACTGCACTGAATAAATACACAGTCCAGCATTCCTATTTTTTTTCCCACCCTTTGTTTCTGATTTTCTTTTACTACTGTACATACCAGTCCAAAATTTCAATAACCATGCAAAATTTGGTCATTATTCTGGCAATGCAATCAAACAATCAACAATCTGCATATCTAAATTATACACCCCAATAAGCCTTTGACATTATAACCCAATTTCCACCCTGCTTGTTTCTACATAATGGTATCTGTAAAGCGTTGTGCAGTACAAGTACAGTACCAGTATGTGTTCATTAATCTAACAGCAGCCAATCACCTCTAATGACCTACATTCACACCGGAACACAAACAATAGTGTACTCTGCATTTCCAACTTTAATATCTTACTGCTCGTTTTCCCTTTTCATTCACTAGCTACTTACTATTCAATGATTGATTTTTTTTTTCTTTTATGACCTTTACTTTTTTTTCTCTCTCTCTCTCTCACACACACACACACACACACACACACACACACACACACACACACACACACGCTATTCTTCTACACCCACAAAAATCACCTTCCACACACACATACACACTGTTCCGCATCCTCACACCCACACACACTCCCGCCCGCCCCCTCTACCACCCAACTCACAGGGAGAGTAAAAGAGGAGTATGAGTGAGGGAGTGATTGTTTTGGGGGAGAGAGCATCGAAACCCGAGACAGTTATTAAACCCTGCTCACTTGACTGGCTGCCCTGTGATGGTTCATTGATTGGGACTGGGGTGGTCAGGGGCAAGGGTAACAGTAAGGGTAGTTAGGGTAAGGGTAGAGGTAGGTGTTGATATGGCAAAGGTAGAGGTAGTTAGGGTGAGGTTAGGGATAGATAGGGGTTGGGAGGTAAGAATAGGGGATAGTAAGGGTAGGGGTAAATGGTAGTACAGGTGAGGGCAGGGGTAGGGATAGCCAGGGATAGGGGGGTTAAAATAGGGGATAGTAAAGGAAAAGATAGTAAGGGTTGGGGTAAGGGGAAATGGTAAGGGGTAGTAACAGTGAAGGGATGAGTGTATGATACAATGCAGGGGACAAGGATGGGGATAATCATGGATGAGTCAATGGATGGATAGTTGACTGATGGATGAATGAAATAATAAAAAAAAAATATTATTATTATTATTCCATTCAGAGGAAAGGGTTGTAAACTAATAAATAATATGGGTGAAGATAGATGGGGAAGAATAGAGAGAGGAGGTGGAAGAGGCAGAAGAGAGCTGGGGAGCAGAGGAAAGCGGTGGAGGAGAAAAAAGGGGGAGAAGCTGAGGGGAGAGGAAAGGAGAGGAAAGGAGAGAGGTGAAGAGGAAGGGAGGGGAGGGTGCAATGGAGAGAAAGAGAGGGAAAGGAGAGATGGAGAAAAAAGAGAGATAGAGAGAAAGGGGGGGGAGCAAGGACATACAGAGGTATATATAAAAAAAAAAAAACAGGAACGAGAAGGGAAGGGAAGAATGGAAACATAGAAAGGTTTCACACTGATGACTTACACACACACACACACACACACACACACATAAAGCACCTCACAAACAAACAAGCAAACAACCAATACCATTACAACAACATTTTTTCAACCACACATGACGTTTCCACTACCGTAATTAATTTGGCATTAACTAAGAGCTACACGATGATATTATTATTACTTTCCCAACAACATATATACCGTGTGCAGTATTACAGGAGCAGGCAGAGTCCATCAGTGGCAAATAGTGAAATGTTTTGTGTGTTGGGGTAAAGAGAGAGAGAGGGTGGAACAGAGAGGGTTGGTTTTGCACAGTCCATTACAGAGAGTCTTGTTGATTGGTAAAGGGAAGATGCACAGTGAATGTTAAAAAAATACACTAGCGGGTGGGAAGGAAAAGAGGGGAATTGAAAGAGGGTGGGAAGGAAGTAAGGAAGGAAGGAAGGAGAGAAGAACTGAAAGAGGGTGGTAGAGAGATAGGCAGGGCAGAGAAAAAGAGAAAGGAAAAGAAAGATGGAAAGAATGGAAAGGAAAGAAAGGAGAGGAAGGGAGTGAAAGAGATGGAAAGAAAGATGGGGAGGAAAGGGAGAAGCAAAACAGTGTGTAAGAGTGAGGGAGGAAGAGGAGACAGAGAGAGTGAGTAGGTGTGAGGGAGAGGGAGGAAGAGGAGGAGAGTGAGTGAGAGAGAGGGAGAGTAGAGGGGAAGAGGCAGGATGGAGTGGTAGGGACTAAGAAGAAGGGGAGGAAAAAAAAAAAAAACAGAAAGAGGGAAACAGACAGACAGACAGAATAGCACAAAGACAGGCAAGAATAGAAAGGCTTGGGGAGGGAGAGAGAAGGAAATCGAATAGAGCTGAGCTAACATGTTTAGGAAGAAGGGGAAGGAGGGGAGGAACTCAACGCAAACAATTAACGACGAAAGGAGAGAAAGGATGAAAAAAAAAAAAAAAACAATTGGGGAAGAAACACCACTAGGATTCAAAGCCCCATGCCACACTGAACACTGTCAATCCTGCAGAGAGAAACCATTTGTGTGTTACTGCAAGGCCAGAAAAATTTAATGACCAAAACATTAATCCATGCAAAATTCTCTGTGGTACTTTATTATTTCAAGCATATTATTTTGTACATAGCCAATAGTTTGTAAGTTAATCATGGTACAGTAGTTTAAAATTTAATTATCTAGAATATCAGCATAGGCCTATGTATCTCGGTTATATGAAATAAGTTAGGTCAATTTGCAGGACAACACACATACAAACCTGCCCACAGAAAAACACACTCCTCTCATCTTACATATCCTCCCAACCACACCTGCACATCACCATCATTTTTATCATCACAATTGTAAAGCATTATTATTATTATTAAAGTGTCACATCATTCATAATAATCATAATCATAATCAACATATTAAAGACATCATCACCACCAAGAAGAACCCCAATTTCCCCTTCTTTCAGACTCAATACAAATAAACAAAATAAGAGGACAAAAATACAGTAACAGAATGAATACCCAGTTAAAGCTGCAACACCAGAACAAAAATAACATCAAGAAATAACAGTCCTACAAATGTCATGCGGTCAGTACAGTATGTTGTGGTGTATATTTATGTGTGTGTTGTGCTGTGGGGAAACACTGTGCCTGTTTTCATGTAGTGAGTTGTAGGTGTATGCACTGGGAGTATTTTTATATGAATGTATGTGGGTAGGCATATCTAACTGTGTGTGTGTGTGTGTGTGTGTGTGTGTGTGTGTGTGTGTGTGTGTGTGTCCAGGTGTATATCTTTCTTTTTTCCCTACAGAATGAGAATCCTTACGAGATTGAGAAAGAAATGAATGTACAGAAAGAAGGGAAACAGAAAGAGATAAGAGGGAAACAGAGAGAAAGCAAAAAAGAAATAATAAGAGTGGAGGAGTTAAACTGAAATTTAGATCTAGAGGAGGAAAAACTAAAAAAACAAGAAGATACAGTGTGCCTGCCTCACCTGATGTGGCCTCGCTGGCAGTGGTGGAGGCGGGTGAGGCACTCCTGGGTGGCTTCTCTAGCGAGGACGCATTTGAGTCGACCCCGCCTCTGTTGCTGCCGCCCCCACCTCCCTCCTGGCCACGCTGAGGGGGCAGGAGGAGGTGTGAAGCTTCTGAGGGCTGTGGGGAGTCTGCACTGGGTGGGCGGAGGTGTGGGACGTCGTAGTGGTGCTCAGAGGCAGGTGTGATGCTGCCCTCGCCGCGACCACTGGCAGGGGCCGAGTAGTGCTCTTCGTACGACCCGAGCTGCCCATCGTAAGACCCCACCTGACCCTCGTATGACCCAGCCTGACCCCCACTAGACTTGTGGCCGCTGGAGACAGAGGCCGGGTCACTGTAGGGGTGGTCGTAGCACAGGGAGAGACCAGGGGCTGTGGGAGGGGGTGCCAGGCCAGCCACCCCTTGTGTTAGGTCTGGTGTCAGGCCTCCCTTCACCTTCTTACCCGAGTCAGTGTAGAAGGGAAGTGGGTAGTCTGCAAGAGGGGATTAAATTTAGATTCTGAAGAGTTTTTTTGAAGTTGATGTGAGGCAGGAAAAGAGGGTGGAAGTCGGAAGGGAGAGAAGGAAAGAGAGATGTGTGATGATAGGAGGATAACAAAAGTGAAAGAAGAAAGGAGGGATTAGTGTAATCTGCAAGAGAGGTCTGGCATTAAACAGGATTAAGGGATAAAACTGGAGAATTTCTGTGAAGCAGGTGTGACGGAGGGAAGGAGGTTGTGAGAACGGGTAAGAAAAAAGGAAAGTAGGCAAGTAGAAGTCATAGAAAGTGAAAAGGAGGAAGTGAGGGAGGGAAGAGGAGAGTCTGCAAGATGGGCTAGAGATAGACAGACAGATGGGACAACAATGGAATTTTGTTTGAGAAACAAGTGTGAAGGAATGAGAGAAGGAATTAATGGCAGAGGGGAGATGTGTGACAGTGTGAGAGGAGATGGAAGAAACATGGGAGGGAAAGAAAATGTTCACTTATCCTAAATATCTTCTTGTGAAAATTTGGCATAAGTTGACATCAATCTTCTGTGATAAAGGTACAGGAATTATAAACAGACATACATATGTAACTTACATGTCAGTGGACCAAGAAAAGTAAATAAGCATAACATTATAAACAAAATTACGTACCCTAACTACTGCGCACATATTATAACATTACGGAATAAGAAAAATGAACGTACGGCAAAATAATGCACATAATTTATGTACCTTAACACACACATATTACAACATTACGGAATAAGTAGAACACAGGTAAGGCCAAAACTTCACACACAATATTTACGTACCCGAGGCGGTGATCTCGTACATGGGGGCATGCGTACGGTCCTTGCGACTGACCCTACGGAAGACCACCACCAGTAGAACGAGTACGAGAGGCACCAGCACCGCCAGCACCACAATCAGGGTCACGTCCTGCTCCACCGCCGCCGCACGTGCTGTAAAACCACGTGGCAATGTTAGTAAACAAAGAGGGAGAACGAGCCTAAAGGAATAATAGTGTGCAAGAACATCCGTGGTGTGCATTGTGTCGTCGTTGATGTGTCTGGCAAATACAATTGTAAAACTTCATACCAGATAATAAATGATATAAATAAAACTTCATACCAAATAATATATATGAAAAAAACAACATTACTACTAAAAATGATAGAACTAATACCAGATCAAAGCAAAAACAATATTAAACACAACTAATACCCAAACAAAACAATACGTCAATAATACCAGACAGGACCAATAATAATACTAATAAAAAAACCCACTAACTACTACCAGATAAAAAAAAAAATATAACAGATACACCACTAACAAGAGATAAAAACAATAGCAACAATCAGAAATACCACTAATACCAAGTAAAAACAATATACAGCAATTAGGCACACACAGAGAGAGAGAGAGAGAGGGCTACGAGCATACAGTAAACATCCAGCCACACCACCAGCAGAGTAGTAACGTTATACAAGGGGACAAAACACAATTACGGACGATATCCTGCCGTCTTAATTGGAACCTTCCCTAGCTGTGTGTGTGTGTGTGTGTGTGTTCTGCTGACTGTCTGTAGGCTGTACTGTACACGTCTTGCCTGGCTCCTTCCTTCTCTTTTTTTTCTTTTTCTGTCCGTCTGTATGTCTCCCTCTCTCTCAATCTTTTGCCTTCTTGCTCTAACTCTCCTACTTATTTGTCTTCATTGTCTCTGTTATTTTCCCACTCGTTCCATTTCCTTGCCTCACTCTTTCTTATGCATTCTCACTCACTTTTCATTTGTTTTTCCCATTTATTTTCATCGTTTCTCTACCAAACTCTTTACGTACCTGTCTCTCAATCTTCTTGTCAACACTTCTCTCTCTATATAATATCTTCTTATCTATACCTCGCTATATACATCTATCACTGTTATCCCATCCTTCCATCTCTTTTATTTCTCTTTTAGTCTGCCCTCTCTCTCTTCCTTGGTCATATCTCCCCTCAATCTCTCTCTCTCTCTCTCTCTCTCTCTCTCTCTCTCTCTCTCTCTCTTCACCCTTCCTTATCTCTCCCATATTCCTCCCACATTCTATCTCGTTCTTCATTCCCCCTCACTGCCCCATTTATCTCTTATCTTAGTCTCTCTCTCTCTCTCTCTCTCTCTCTCTCTCTCTCTCTCTCTCTCTCTCTCTCTCTCTCTCTCTCTCTCTCTCTCTCAGCACTATACCCAATTACTACACGATTGAGGATCCAGTCATATAAAGTTTCTAGATGACAATGAGGACTTGGACTTAAAAACTTTATATAGTATTGTATATTAACAGTAATCTCTCTCTCTCTCTCTCTCTCTCTCTCTCTCTCTCTCTCTCTCTCTCTCTCTCTCTTATGTCCTTCTATCCACTATCGTTCCCTACCCCTCCCCTCCTTCTCTTTCTCTCTCTATCCTTCCCTCCCTCTCCCCTCCTTCCTTCCCACCCATGCATCCTCTCTCCATCCCTCTTCTGTCCTTCTTTCTCATCCTCCAACCCTCCCTCCCCTCTCCTCTCCTTCCTTCCTTTCCTCCCTCCTTTCCCTCCATATCTCCCCTCTACTCACCTCTCCTTCCTTTCCCTCCATATCTCCCCTCAACTTCTGACAATTTGCCCAGGCGACAGATAACATTGTGCGGCTTAACCCTACAGAGGGGAGGAGGAGGAGGAAGGAAAAGGAAGAGGAGGAAGAGGAGGAGGAGGAGGAAGAGGAGGGGGAGGAAGAGGAAGGAGGAGGAGGTATATAGAGGGAGAGGGAGGGAGTGTGTGTGAAGAAAGTGGTGAGTAGGATGAGAGAGAGAGAGAGAGAGAGAGAGAGAGAGAGAGAGAGAGAGAGAGAAGAGAGAGAGAGAGAGAGAGAGAGAGAGAGAGAGAGAGAGAGAAGGGGGGGGGGAGAAATCAATCAGAGGAAGAAGAAACAGAATACAGTAAAAGGAATCCTTACACACTCCCTCCCCTTCCTTCCTTCCCTCTGCTCTCTCTCTCTCTCTCTCTCTCTCTCTCTCTCTCTCTCTCTCTGTTTGTGTGTGTGTGTATATGTGTGTGTTCTTTCATTCCCGTCCTCCTCCTCTCTCTATCTCTTTTCATCTCCCCTTTCTCTCGCTTCCTTCCCCGTCCCTCTTTCTTTCTCTTCTCTCCCTTCCTTTTACATTTTTCTCCCTCTCTTTTTTTCTTCTCCATCTTTCTCTATCTCTTCCTTCACTTTTCTTCCTACCTACCTCTACGATAACGTGTATAGATGGATGATGGATGGATGGATGAATAATTAACTAGATGGATGGGGGGATAGATGAATGAATGAATTAATTAATTAGTAATGAATGAGTGGATGGACTGATGGATAGATGAGTGGATGAATGAATGAGTAGAATATGAATAAATGAATGAATGAATGAATGTATGATCAGATGGATGGATGGATGGATGGGATAGGAAGAGAAAGAGGAGATGAGATAGATGAATATAATTACATACATATTTACAAGGATGGGAAAATACATACCGTACATACAATATAATTAATAGACACACACACACACACACACACATATTTACATACAGTATTAAAATAGATATAGAAGTAAACACATAAAATCGTATACATTTAATACATGCATCCATACATACAGGTATAAACATATATACATACATACATACATACATACAGAGTGCGTGCGGTGTGTGCGTGCGTGTGTGTGTGTGTGTGTGTGTGTGGTGTGTGTGTGTGTGTGTGTGTGTGTTAGTGGCAAGCAGGTGCAGTGTGTAAATGAATGACAAGCAGAGAGTATAGAAGGAAATAAACATAAAATGGTAAAAAAAAAAACAAGAATAATGATGAAATAAATTAATGAGTGGAATGAGAGGTGGGAGTGTGATAATAAAAAAAATAAAAAAACACACACACCACACACAATACAGAGATAAGCACAAACAACAACAAGAAATAAAGTATAAGTAAAGAATATTAAAAAAGTATAAAGAAAAAGTATAAAAGAATAAAGTATAGAAATAAATTAGTAAGAGCGAGAGAGTAAAGTGAGTGGGGGTGGTGACAAAAAAAAAGAGTGGGGAGAGTGGGATGAGAGTAATGAATAAAATAAAGAAAAACATATGAAACACAACAAATACGAATGACAGAATAATGAAAAAATGTGTAGAATTGAGTAGAAGTAAAGAAATTAATTAATGGGAAAACAACACTAATATTAAGACGTGAGTGGGCTGAAAGGGAAGAGTGAGTGTGCTGAGAGGGAAGAGTGGGCTGATGATTGAGAGGGAAGAGTGAGTGTGCTGAGAGAGAAGAGAGAGTGTGCTGAGAGGGAGGAGTGAGTGTGTTGAGAGATGAGTGAGTGTGCTGAGAGGGGGAGGAGTGAGTGTGTTGAGAGAAGAGTGAGTGTGCTAACGATGAGAGTGAAGAGTGAGTGGGCTGAATGAGAGATGAGTGAGTGGGCTGAATGAAAGATAATCGTGAGTGGGTTGATGAGAGGGATGAATAAATAAATAAATAAATGAGTGATTGAAGAGAAAGAAAGAGAGAGATATGAGTAAGGGCCAAGAGAAGAAAGTAACTGTACTGAGTGGGCTGAGTGAGTGGGCTGAGTGGTAAAGGAGAGAGGGGCGTGACTCACCTTCCTCTATAGTGTTGCCGTCACCATACATCCTGACGGAGGAGCCTCGACCACCTGCTGCAGAAGGAAGGGAAGGGGAGGGGGGTGGTGGTGGTGGTGCAGGAAGGGAGAGAAAGGGGTTGTTGGTTAGTTAGTATATAGTAGGTATGTAGGATTAGTAAGTTAGTTAGTTAGTTAGTTAGTTAGTTAGTTAGTTAGTCTCAGTCTCTCTCTCACACACACACATATGCACTTTCTCTTTCTTTCTCTCTCTCTCTCTCTCTCTCTCTCTCTCTCTCTCTCTCTCTCTCTCTCTCTCTCTCTCTCTCTCTCTCTCTCTCACACACACATACACACACAAACGTATAACACACACAAAAGTCACAAAAGAATACCATATCATTGATGTTTATATATTTATCTATTTATATAATATATATATAACACATATGGTCGTGTTTTATTATCATTTTACGCTTCACCTAATGAGTAAAAGTTATTTGTGGATATATAATTAAAAAAAAAATATGGCGGGGGATTATTCGCTGAAACTGGCGGGAAAAATTGGCGGGAAAAACACGATTATGACACATTATGGGCCACTCCCGCTCAACCATAACAACACGTATATACAGCACATAATATTATACGGTTTCGGTTCAGCTCGGCAAAAAAG
>JAWQEG010004791.1:2500-21398 GCA_033782935.1 Petrolisthes cinctipes | reverse complement strand
TCTTCTTTTCTTTCTTCTCTTCTCTTCTTTTCTCTTCTTTTCTCTCCTCTTTTCTTTTCTCTTCTCTTTTCTTTCTTTTCTCTCCTCTCTTCTTCTCCTTCTTTTCTCTCCTCTTTTCTTTTCTCCTCTTTTCTTATATCTTCTCTTTTCTTTTCCTTTCTCTTCTCTTCTTTTCTCTCTTCTCTTCTTTTCTCTTCTCTTCTCTTTTCTTCTTTTGAGACTCATCCTTGAAAGGGGTTGGTGGGTGTCTACAAAATCGACCTGTATAATTTAGTGCCGGTGTTGTTGTGGATGGGAACGGAGGGAGGGGGGCGGATGGGTGGGTGGTGGGGGTGGATGGGAGGTGTGAGGGTGGGTCTTGAGGGAGATGGGAAGGGAGGGAGGGGGCTGTGAGGGTGGGTGTTGAGGGAGGGGGCGGATGGGTGGTGGGGTGGGTCTTGAGAGAGATGGGAACGGAGGGAGGGGGACGGATGAGTGTGTGGTGGGGTGGGTCTTGAGGGAGATGGGGAGGAAGAGAGGGGGCGGTGAGGGTGGTCGGGTGGGTCTTGAGGGAGTTGGGGAGGGAGGGGGCTGTGGGGGTGGGTGTTGAGGGAGATGGGAAGGGAGGAAGGAGGCGGTGTTGGAGTCGTGTGGGGTCGGGAGGAGGGGGTCGGGTCTTTCTTGGGGGTGATGGGGATGGTCGAATAGGTGGGTGGAGTAGGGGGAGAGAATCGGGGGGCAGGAGGCGGTGTTGGAGTCGTGTGTGTGTGTGGGGGGGGGGTCCTGGGGGAGATGGGGATGGTGGAATTGGTGGGTGGTTTGGGGGGGAGGGAATCTGGGGGTAGGAGGATCGTTGGTGGGGGGAGGGGGGGGGAGTAGTGGTGTGGATGGGACGGTGGATTGATCTCATGCCAGTTGGAAATCTCATTACGGCGACCTCACTGGAATCTGGTCTTTGTGGCAGAGGGAGGGAAGGGCGAAGTTGGACAGGGCGGCTCCTCTCTGATTGTGACGCCGGGACTGGTGGAGGAGGAGGAGGTGGAGGTGGAGGTGGAGGAAGATGGTGGGAATGTAAAGAAGTTCCTCCACCATCTCTACCATAATGCTTTCTATTCATTTTCTCTATTTTATTCTCTATTCTATTCTCTACCATAATGCTTTCTTTTCATTTTTCTTTTTGTTTATGGTTTGTTATATATTTTCATTGTGTGTGTGTGTGTTTTTAATCGTGTTTGTTTATGATATGTTGTATGTTCTTCTCTCTGTTTTGCTGAGATCTGAGAGGAGTATGATTTGTTTTAAGGACCCTGTGATCGTGTATGGAAATTTGTGGCTTCTGACTAATTCCTCCTGACGATGCCACGAAACAAGCTCCTTCTATATAGACAGTGTTTCGTGGCAATATTTGAGGAGCTCATTTATCTCCAATTTTCTGACTACATCACAGGCTTCCTTAAGGTGTGGCAGTGGTTGCAAACTGACCCTACGTGATACACAGAAAAAGACACAGAAAACACTCTAAAGGAAACACATACAGTATATATAAGCCAACACACAGCAGTTATAACACACACTGGACTTTGCTATGGATTGTAGTGATTGTGACAGTGTGTTGTTTGTCGATAAAACATTTTACTGGATTCGGAAATTGGATTGTCGATGTTGGACCCCATACGAACACTCAGGAATTCAGATGAAGGGAAAATAGATGATGATATGTTAACAAGGCCTCATCCCTGGCTTGTTTGATATTCAGTCGTCATGGTAAATAGCTTAGGGTGTCTGCTGAATGGACGTTGACGGAGGGCCTTCACAGTTGGTCCACGTGCAGGGTTCAGTGGTACAGTTGGACACAGGAATTCGTGGTACAGTCGAGGTGTAAGATGCTTAGCTCCTCGCAGTATGAAATTTCTTAGGGACCAATAATATATACTAGGGACAGAAACTATGATGTGGGATGGTGACGATAGGCAAATACTGGACAATAGATATATATATTGTCACTGGTTACTGGAGAGGAACAAACATCTTCCACCTGGCCTGTACCACGAATTCCTGTGTCCAACTTTACCAATCATCTGTTTCATCACACAGTTTGTAGGAATCTGAGACAACCCAGTTCCATGAAGAAAGAAAAATAACATATATCCTTTACCCCAACACATCTACTATGCAGACTCGTCGCGTTGCTGGAACGAATTACGAGCCACGGCATGTTGGAGTGCAATGTGAAGTTTGAAATAAAGTTAAAGGAATTGAGGAAAAAACTGGAGCCTCTATTCCATAAGACAAAGGTTGTATCCCGGGCAGTGAGTGTTGCACGTGTAGAGAATCGTCAGGGTTTAGTGAGTGTGGACCAATAGAATACTATAGTCTACTCACGGTCTACTATAGTCTATTGGTCTTGGGTATTCAGTGGCGTGGGCTGGTGGTACACGTGTTGCCTCACCGGGATACATAACCCTAACTCCTAGAGAAGAATTGGCTAAGGGGGTCTACATTGGGTTCATTCCTGCGTCTGACAGGAATTGAATATTGCATTGGATGAGGTTTTTGCATCTCGTCTTATACGCTGATATATTCACAGGAGCTTGAACGTTATCCTGCTGCTGAGCTGAGGGGGTTTGTAGTATGAGATGAAGGAGGGGTCAGTAGTATGAGGTGAAGGAGGCGTCAGTAGTGTGAGGTGAAGAAGGGGTCAACAGTGTGAGGTGAAGGAGGAGTCAGCAGTGTGAGGTGAAGGAGTGGTCGACAGTGTGAGGTGAAGGAGGGGTTAGTAGTATGAGGTGAGGAAGGGGTCAGCAGTGTGAGGTGAAGGAGGGGTCAGCAGTGTGAGGTGAAGAAGGGGTCAGTAGTATGAGGTGAAGGAGGGGTTTGCAGTGTGAGGTGAAGGAGGGGTCAGCAGTATGAGGTGAAGGAGGGGTCAGTAGTATGAGGTGAAGAAGGGGTCAGTAGTATGAGGTGAAGGAGGGGTTAGTTAGCAATGTGAGATGAAGGAGGGGTCGGCAGTATGAGATGGAGGGGTTAGCAGTGTGAGGTGAAGGAGGGGTTAGTTAGCAATGTGAGATGAAGGAGTGGTCGGCAGTATGAGATGGAGGGGTTAGCAGTGTGAGGTGAAGGAGGGGTTAGTTAGCAATGTGAGATGAAGGAGGGGTCGGCAGTATGAGATGGAGGGGTCAGCAGTGTGAGGTGAAGGAGGGGTTTGCAGTGTGAGATGAAGGAGGGGTCGTGGGTCAGCAGTGTGAGGGGAAGTGAAGGGAAGGGAAGGGGATGAGGTGCAGCAATGTGATGTAAGTCGTGTCAGTTATAGGAAGTGTGAGTCATTCCTCAAACAGTTCCCTGGTACCAGACTATTATACCAGTAACGTCTTCCAGAGCCACGTGTGTCTGTCCTCACCTGCTGCCCAGATGTTATTACCTTCCTGTCTCACCCGTCCAGGTTCTTTCCCTCTCTCTTCTGTAAAGTTTTAAACACAATTCCTTTGAAACAGAGCACATATGGCTTCTGTTTACTACAAAACTTTATTATTTCTCTTTCGTAGAGTTGGTCCCGCTGTATATATTGATGATAATAGTACGGTATTATTTTGTTATTTATAATATATATAAAAACAAAAATTAATATTCTTGCTGATAACTAGCCTATTTTTCCTCTCTGTCAAACATTTACATTGCTTCCATTATCAGATCAGCATAACCCCCTCCCTTCCCACTCCCCAATCTTCCTTCCACCTTCTCCTCTTTACTCAGCATTTCCTCACTCTTTTTTATTACCCCACTTACAACTCCATCACCCCCCATACCCCCCCCCCTCCCGCTTCCTGACACCTCCACCTCATCAACGTTTCACTCGTCAGCAACCTTGGGACGTCAGCATGAGAGAGTGGGAACTGACAGGCTGGAGATGGTGTTGGTGTTGGTGTGGGTGTGGGTGATGTAAGGAGGAAATACCACCACTCTGTATTTATTCCTGTGTTTATATTGTAGTGAAATGAAGAGGGGAGATGGTGTGAGATGGAGAAGTAAGTTTGAGTGAGGGATGGAGAGGGGAGACGAGATGAGGGGAGGAAATTGGTGATGGTATAAGGAAGGAAATACATGGAGTGAGGGATGGAGAGGAGTAATGATGTGCAGATGAAGCTATAAATAAAGTGATGTGAGAAATGGAGAGGTGAGAGAGAGGGAGGCCTTTAGACTGAGGAATGGAGAGGGGAGATGGTGTGAAGAGTGGGAAGGATAAAGAGCAAAAATGGAGAGGGATGGAGCGAGGCGAAGTGGGCGTAATGGAGTGATTGAAATGTAACAGCTGTTTAGATTGGTGGCTGCAAATTAGTGATGGCAGATGTCTGAAATAATCAACAACACCTGAGGAAACAGATAATGGATGTGGGGATTTGTGGGTTAAGGTTATTGAGAGATGGTGAAAGGCTGGTAGGTTAATGGGAACGCTTTGTGATGACTGTTGGTAGTGACATATTGAATAAGTGGCGTTGGAAGCAGAGGACTAGAGGGGAAGGCGAATGGATAGTGAAGCAGGTAAGGAGGCAGGTGTTGTTGTTGGGGGCAGGTGAGTGGAACAAAGGCAGCGGAAGCGAGGCAGTGACGGTGTCGGACAAGACGAACAACAACTGGGGTCTGGAAGAAGAAGGGGTCCTGGAGGCTTGAGGGACGGGGAGTGAGGGTACAACACAACACGTGCCTTGAGGAAACTACGTCCCAGAGTGTGATGTGATATGATGTTGGTCTGGAGCAGCAAATTTACCAACCAGCAGTAAATGTGGTGCCCGTTTATGTTTTGCAAGTACAGCCACAATCAAATAACTACCGACACTTTCCTTCCATCGTAGTAAATATCTTGGTAGGATAATAAAGAACAACACGTCTGTGATTTTGCAGGACCTCATACTAATAATTGAGGGGGTTGAGTTGACGTAAGGTGTTGTTGTATGATTATATTTTGATATGATACTGATTTATTTGCACGGTGGATGGAAATTGTCGGTGGTTATTTGATTGTGGCTGTGCCTGGGAGTGACGGATATTATATAGATGACACAAGTTACTTCGCCGCTTGCTTGGTTGGTTTGTGACTTGGATGGTTGTTAGTTTATATACAGGCAGACACGAGTAATGAAATGCGAGGATCCCTAACCAGTGGCTCGCCTACTATTTGTGTTCTTCTGTTATCTCTGATCTTTATCGTTTTTTTCTAATTACCTTCGTTGATAATATCTGTACCTTTAATTAAACCTTTCCTTTACCTGCCCACTGCTTATACTTTTAGCTTTCCTTCCCATGTACCCCCTTCTCTCATTTCTTTATCCACGTCCCTGTTTGTCTGTATTCTTAAGGGACCCTGTAATGTAAACAGAAAATTGGAGATATATGAGTCCTTCAAATATTGCCACGAGATGCCACCTATATGGAAGGAGTTTGTTTCGTGGCATGGTCAGGAGGAATCAGAAGCCTCCAATTTATACATAAGATCACAGGGTCCTTAACATTCCTTATTTAACTCATTCCCTACCAATGGCCAAACTCATCGGCAAACTCATTCATAACTTTTCTCCTTTACCTTTTCTCATCTTCTCACAACTCTTTTACTCAAATAACTTTTCCCGTCTCACGTACTTAACTTCTCCTCCCTCTTACTCTCTTACCCGTTTTTCCTTTCCTCAATCATCACTCAAACTGTGATTGTCTAAGTCGCACTTTTCACCTCACCCAGCCCACGCCCTTCCATCCCATACCTTAAGTTACCCAGCTCTGTCTCCTATCATCTTCCCTCACCCATCTGTCCTTCCTCCCCATCCTGTCCCTCACCCATCTGTTCTTCCCTCCTATCTTCTCCTTCACCCATCTCTCCATCCCTTCCATCCTCTCCCTCACCCATCTATGTCTCCTATCACTGTCCCTCACCCATCTCTCTATCCCTTCTATCCTCTCCCTCACCCTTCTATGTCTCCTATCACTGTCCCTCACCCATCTGTCCTTCCCTCCTTTCCTCTCCCTACCTCGGTTCTTCTGACCTAATTTTCTCGCATGGATGCCACAGTCTTTCATTAACTGATAAGCCCCGAGGATGGTGGTGGTGTTGTTGTTGTTGGTTGTGGTGGTGGTGTTGTTGTTGTTGTTGTTGTTGTTGTTGGTGGTGGTGGTGGTGGTGTGTTGTTTGTGGTAGTGGTGGTGGTGTTGTTGGTGGTGGTGCTGGTGATGCTTGTATTTGTAGTGGTAGTGGTTATGCATAGTGATGGTGATGCTAGTGGTAGTGCTGGTAGTGGTAGTGGTGGTGGTGGGGCCTACCTGCTACTCACGGCACCTGGATGGAATAGAGTCAGTCAGTCAGTCAGGCAGGCAGCTCATTAATTTTCCATTGGCAGTCAGTTCTTGTCTCCCCCATCATCATCACTGGTTCTGTTCACTCCATGGTTCTGTTCACCCCATTGTTCTATTCAACTCATGGTTCTGTTCACCCCATGGTTCTGTTCACCCCATGGTTCTATTCACCCCATAGTTCTGTTCACACCCCATGGTTCTGTTCAACTCATGGTTCTGTTCACCCCATGGTTCTGTTCACACCGTGGTTCTGTTCACCTCATGGTTCTGTTCACCCCATGGTTCTGTTCACCCCATGGCTCTGTTCACTCCATGGCTCTGTTCACCCCATGGCTCTGTTCACCCCATGGCTCTGTTCGCCCCATGGTTCTGTTCACCCCATGGTTCTGTTCACTCCATGGTTCTGTTCACCCCATGGTTCTGTTCACCCCATGGCTCTGTTCACCCCATGGCTCTGTTCACCCCATGGTTCTGTTCACCCCATGGTTCTGTTCACCCCATGGTTCTGTTCACTCCATGGTTCTGTTCACCCCATGGTTCTGTTCACCCCATGGTTCTGTTCACTCCATGGCTCTGTTCACCTCATGGTTCTGTTCACCCCATGGTTCTGTTCACCCCATGGTTCTGTTCACCCCATGGTTCTGTTCACCCCATGGTTCTGTTCACACCCCATGGTTCTGTTCACCTCATGGTTCTGTTCACCCCATGGTTCTGTTCACACCTCATGGTTCTGTTCAACTCATGGTTCTGTTCACACCCCATGGTTCTGTTCACCCCATAGTTCTGTTCACTCCATGGTTCTGTTCACCCTATGGTTCTGTTCACCCCATGGTTCTGGTCACCTCATGGTTCTGTTCAGCCAATGGTTCTGTTCAGCCCATAGTTCTGTTCAGCCAATGGTTCTGTTCAGCTCGGTATTTTTTCCCTGGCAGTCAATCTCTAATCTCTCCTCCATCATCATCATCATCATCATCACTCTTTTTCCTCTTCCACTGTGGCTCGGCTCGGTTTCAATATTGGACCACTTCACCTCCATGGATATTACCACGACGTTTTTATGGCATTTGTTCCTGTGTGTGTGTGTGTGTGTGTGTGTGTGTGTGTGTGTGTGTGTGTGTGTACCCTGCATGTGAATATATGCATCATACAGACCATGACCTACCCGCATCATTCTCTCTCTCTCTCTCTCTCTCTCTCTCTCTCTCTCTCTCTCTCTCTCTCTCTCTCTCATATTTTCAGTCATTTCCCCTCTTTCTGTTTATTTATCCAGTGCTTCTCTCCCCTCGTTCAATTCTTATCCTTCCCGTTTCCTCTCACTCTATAATTATATATGTACTGTAACACATTCTGCTTTTCCATGTTTTCTCTGTTTTTCTCTCTGTCTGTTTTTCCCTCTGTCTGTTTTCACTCGTATCTATTGTATTCCAACCATCCCGAGTGTAGGCTATAGTCTTCTAATTTTCTGTACGTTCGTCGCTCATGCATTTTTACTTCTTCCTTCCCTTTAATCTCAGCAAATCGTTTCCTATTCTGTGTCAACCTTTCCACTCATTTCTGTCCTCCCCTCGTATTATTATTTATCATCACACGTCATCCCTTTCTTCCTCCACGGCACTATTATTTAATTATGTCCTCATTTATCTCTGTCCCTCTACCATTCGTCTTCTCTCCCCTATTTGGTTCATTCCCTCTCTCTTCCTTCCCTATCTCTCCTAACCCCTTGATAACTAAAGGTTGCTAAAGGGTAAAAGTGTGTGTGTGTGTGTGTGTGTGTGTGTGTGTGTGTGTGTGTGTGTGTGTGTGAGGCTGGGGTGAATGCCCTAATTTACCCTTTGTCCACACGTGTACACCCATGCACCCAGAAATATTGCTGCATGGTATTTCTTGCTCTCTATCCAACCTGTACGTTTTATTCCTGAATCAGTATAATTTATAATATGAAGTGTAATTTTAATCCCGTGTGAACATAAGTATAGCCCAGAAAGAGTCACACAAGCCTCCTCGCTGTGCATATCCAATTGTAAAGGTCAGATGTTCTCCTTGCATACGCTGCTGGTACTTGCTATCTGTCTTGTCTGTCTGTCTGTCGTGTTGCTCCCCTTGGCTGAGCTGACCTTGGCTTTGCTTTACACATTCCAATTTCCTCACCACTATAGCTGGCGGCATGGTGTTGGTGGTGGTGTGGTTTGTAGCTTTTTACTCACCTTACTCATGCATGGTTAGCCAAGGTTTGAGGCTCGCAACTCTATGAAAAAAGTCTGGTGAGTGGAAAGAAATACTGCTTCCCTCCGACAACTGCATTTCAGGCTATGTAGGCTATACACTTCTCACCTGAACACACCTGGTTATAATACGGTATATATAATCTCACCTGAACACACCTGGTTATAATACGGTATCTATAATCTCACCTGAACACACTTGGTTATAATACGGTATATATAATCTCACCTGAACACACCTGGTTATAATACGGTATATATAATCTCACCTGAACACACCTGGTTATAATACGGTATATATAATCTCACCTGAACACACCTGGTTATAATACGGTATATATAATCTCACCTGAACACACCTGGTTATAATACGGTATATATAATCTCAACTGAACACACCTGGTTATAATACGGTATATATAATCTCAACTGAACACACCTGGTTATAATACGGTATATATAATCTCAACTGAACACACCTGGTTATAATACGGTATATATAATCTCACCTGAACACACCTGGTTATAATACGGTATATGTAATCTCTATACGTGTAGTGGCTGCGTGGTGTATGAATTATTATCAACACGCATTATAATTTGTTGGAGTTGTGAGGTGTGTCGTGAGCAGAAGGAAGTCACTGCTGTAGGAAATTGCTCCCGCGTGGCTCAAGTCGTGCCCTTGTGGTTGCGGGGGTGGACCTGGAGGTGCACGACTGAAGGACAGAGCCTGATTGTGTGTCCTTCAGCCCCCCCCCTCCTCCCCTGCCTTGCCGTTGTTAGATCTCAGGCACCTCCCTCGTTAGTCCTTCTCTCAGTGATTGGCCTCGTATGATGATTGGACTCGTGTAATGATTGGACTCATGTAATTATTGGACTTGTGTGATGATTGGCCTCGTGTGATGATTGGACTCGTGTAATGATTGGACTCATGTAATTATTGGACTCATGTAATTATTGGACTCGTGTAATGATTGGACTCGTGTAATGATTGGACTCGTGTAATGATTGGACTCGTGTAATGATTGGACTCGTAATGATTGGACTTGTGTAATGATTGGACTCGTGTAATGATTGGACTTGTGTAATGATTGGACTCGTGTAATGATTGGACTCGTGTAATGATTGGTTTACCAGGAAATACAACACTGGGAATGTCAGTGTTATACTCCATTAATATTTGACCTGGTGAAAATGGAGGGCTGTTGATTCCTCCTAACTCTTTTAGAAAATGTGAATCCCATCCTTTATAAGCTATAGGCTCCCGAAGCAATGGTCTGTTTCTTGGGATAATTTGAAGGACACTGGCTGGCTTCAAGAGTAGGGCTGATATGTATTTATTGAGCTAACTGTTCATCTTTCTTTCTCTAAGCTGTCTTCTTTTCTTCAGGCTGGATTCATGGGGTTGAGGTCCTCGGATTGATAGAATGCATGCACTCTCTCCCAGCTTTGCGTCTCTGGTCTATTTTAATAATAATAATAAGAACAACAACAGTAACCTTCTAATATAAGGTATAAGTTTCCTACAAGGTCCAGGTCCCTCCCTTGTTATAAGAGGCCCTCACGCCATTTCAAGTCCCCACGAAAAAATAAATGAGTAGTGTGTGAGCAGAGACCCACCACAGAGTCTCCTTGAATATGTACTTTATATACGGGACCACCATGAAGGCCTGTAGCGTCGGCGGCAATAATCCTCTCGCCTATACTCAGTGCTTCTTGAAGAATATTATAAAGGATAATAATCGAACTAAAAAAAAATCACCAACCAGAAATGCAATAATATCCAGGCGGAAAATGAATAAACTTCTCTTGTTTTTCAGTTTATACAGGTGTTATTACCCTCGGGAATCTTACATCACGTACAGTTGCCGACATAATTATGAAACAGACACACCTGAAACGGGGGCCCCCTTCACTGACCATGGGGAAGGATGAAACGTTGTTGTTGTTGTTGTGTGTGTGTGCGTGTCTGTTGTGTTTTGTTGTTGTGTTGTGTTGTGTGTGTGTGTGTGTTTGTGTGTGTTGTGTGTTGTTTGTTTGTGTTGTGTGTGTGAGTTGTGTTGTGTTGTGTGTGTAGAGGCGACGCGTCCTCTGTATTCTATGCTTGATAAGGGGCGTTTTTTAATGTGTTGTTTGCTTCATGACTGTGTCCACAACTGTACCTTCTTTCTGTTCTTGTTCATGTTACAATGAGAGTTAGAAAATATTTGCACAAGGGAACTAGATTAAAGATAATATTCTCACCGGCCGAATGAACAAAAAAGAAGGAACCAAATTATTGTGCACAAGCTATAAAATTTGACTCGTTGCATACACACACACACAGACACACACACATACATTACGTCATGGTTTACAATGCACATAACAGCTCAACACAACATATTTCTGGTAAAAAACTCACTCAAGGACAGTGCTGCAGTACAGTATACAGTACGGTATAGAGTGAGTAGTTTTAGCCACACTTTCTGGGATGATGATGATGTTGTCAGCAGAAAAGATACTCCATGATTAGACACACTCGGATGTCAGCTAACTACATTATAACAAAACAGAAAGCCACAAAATGTTCTGTAACTTATATGCACTGTGTTTGGTGAAGCAGAACGGACAGAAGGGAATGTATGTGAGATGAGTAGGTGTTGTAGTGAGCCGTGGTGACCCGCCGCTGTCTGCTGTGTCGTGTCGTGGCGTGGATGGGATGGGTCTGCTATTCCAACTCCCCCGACCATGCTGTTGCTGCCATGGCTCTCTCTCTCTCTCTCTCTCTCTCTCTCTCTCTCTCTCTCTCTCTCTCTCTCTCTCTCTCTCTCTCTCTTTCTCTCTCGTCGCGTCCCTTTCCCAATGTCCTCCCTCCCGTCTCATTCCAATCTCTCCTTGTCTCCTGTCGAACCCCTCTCCTGCCAGTGTGCTGTCTCGTATGCCTGTTAGATTACCGTCGCTCCATACTTCTGCTCACAGTCTCCTCTCGCCTCTCTTGATACTTACTTACCTGTTTTCTGTTCCCAATCCTCCCTACTAATAATACCTGTCTCCCGTCACACTCCCTCCCTGCTTGGCTCCAGTCTCTACCCACTCTTTCCCTCCCACCTTCTTTCACTCCTCACACATGCCTTCCTATACTCCTCACTCATACCTGCCTACCCCTTCACCCCCCACTCACACCTGCCTACCCCTTCATCCCTCACTCACACCTGCCTGCCTCCCTTCACTTCCACATGTTTGGCCCTACTATCGCGCCGCTCCCTTCCATCCTGAGGCAGCCATCTCGGTCTGCTTTGTGTCGAGGGAAGATTGTGTGAGTTGTTGGTTGGAGGAGCAGTTCTAAATTCAGCCTCGGTTTTGTTGGGTTGAGTTGGTATGACTTGGCTTGGCTTCCCTCCCTCGTGACTACCCCTTCCCCAGCCTGTGTGTGTGTGTGTGTGTGTGTGTGTGTGTGTTACATGTGTGTGTGTGTGTGTGTGTGTGTGTTTGCATTGGGTACAGGTGGGTCACGGTGTCTGGGCCTGAAGGTGTACGTACTTTACATACCACATGGTCTGGTCTTGGGTACCTGATGCGTTGTTGGTGGGAGGGAGTGGAAGGCAGGGGGTCATCTATTGTGTCGAATTGTGAACTCTTGTTAGTCCTTCAAACCGACTGACTGACTGACTATCTCGTCTCGTCTCGTCCCACAAATTTAACGGCAGACTGAACACGACAAACACATACACCTACGGTATTTTTATCTTATTAAGGAGACGAAGAAATGAAACGAGGAGGAGGAGGTAGAGAATGAGATGGAAAAGATGGAACCAGGAGGAGAAGGAGGAGGAGGAGGAGATGGGGATGTGAGGGAGGAGGATGGGAAAGGCAGACAGATAGGCAGGTTGTGTGGTGATGCCAGGTACTATAAGGGAGGGAGAGGGCTGTGTGGGGGTGGGGGTGGGGGTGGTTCCGTGGGTTCATTCTTTAATGCTGACTGGACCAACCGATTCTCTTACAAGCCGCCTTAGCCCACGTCCTCCCTTCACCGCCAGCCACCATCCTCTCTCTCTCTCTCTCTCTCTCTCTCTCTCTCTCTCTCTCTCTCTCTCTCTCTGTGTGTGTCAAGAAATCCTCACTTTGGTTCACCTCAAGCGAGTCTGTAGGTCGCTTAGGCTAGCAAGGAGACGGGGAGGGAAAAAAATAGTGAGTTGAGGAAGGGAGGCGAGAGACGGGGACTGGGGAAAAAAAAAAATGCTCGTGGCTGCATGCTCCACTCAGCTAGACAAGGAGTGAAAGTGTGTGTGTGTGAGGAGGCGGGAGTGAGAGTGGATGTCTGTTTGTCTGTCTCTATCCAGTTATATTATAAGGTGGGAGGTAGGGCTGGGCGTTGGCTGACTAACTGGCTGGCTGACTGACTGACTGACTGACTGACTGACTAACTGGCTGGCTGACTGACTGACTAACTGGCTGACTGACTGGCTGGCTGGCTGGCTGGCTGACTGACTAACTAACTGGCTGGCTGGCTGACTGACTGACTGACTGACTGACTGACTGACTGACTGACTGATCATCTCATCTCGTCCCACAATTTTAACGGCAGACTGAACAAGACAAACACATACACATATTTTTACTCTTATTAAATTCCCACATTATATCTGGTAACTTCTTGGTGGCCTTTCAGCTATAACGTTCCCCAGAGTATTGGTTGGTTGGTTGGTTGGGGCTTGTACTAAAGGTAAATAAAGAACTTAGAAAAAAAAAATTATATTGTTTGCTTATGTATATATTTATGTATTGTAAAAATAAAATTGACGACAAGGGTTTAAGAGTATGATGTGATAATCAGTCATACTCTGTTAAGGGGATAGTTGGAGCGCCTTGATTCCTCCAGAGTATGCCAGGAAACAGACCCACATGAAGAAAATTAATGGTATCCTGTTGCCTGGAAGAATTTGGAGGAATCAGTTGCTCCAGATTTACCAACACTGTACTTCCCCCTTACTGTTTGTCTTAAAGGTACACTCGAGCTTGTAAAATCGCGACCACGTATTTAGATGTTTATGCTATTTGAGCTGGTAACACTGTGTGGGGAAGGTGTCTGTCATTGTAGGTGAAAGATTGTATCATGTCCCTCTACTATGTTCCACCTACTCTTGATTCCTCCCCAAATAAATGTTACCAGCTCAAATGGCATAAACATCTAAGTACGTAGTCGTGAATTTACGAGCTCGGATGTAAGAACTGTACAGCCACAATCAAATAACCAACGACACTTTCCTTCCATCATGCAAATAAATCAGTATTATTTCAAAATATAACCATAATACAACCTTACGTCAACTCAACACCCTCAATTATTATTATTATGAGCTGCTGCAAAATCATACATGTGTTGTTTTTTATTGCCAAGATATTTACTACCATACATGTGTTGTTCTTTATTACCAAGATATTTACTATACGATGGAAGGAAAGTGTTGGTGGATATTTGATTGTGGCTGTACATGTGTGTAGTCATTCGTCAGCCACATGCCTAGTACTGTGGGAGAGAAAGTAGTGAGTATATTACCAACACTTTCCCTCTAATGACAGTGCGAGACTAATGAAACTAATATCTCTCTCGTACACATCACTGCAATTCTCATTTTGCTTATTGAGTCTTTAACATTTTGACGGGTTTGAGTGTGTATATGTGTGTGTGTGTGTGTGTGTTTGTGTCTTTGTGTGTGTGTGTGTTCGTTTGCATGTGTGTGTATATTTGATTGTGTGCTTGTTTTGCATGTGTGTGTGTATTTTTGTTTGTGTGTGTGTGTGTATTTTTGTTTGTTTGTGTGTTTGTGTATTTTTGTTTGTTTGTGTGTGTGTATGTGTGTTTGTTTTAAAAGCGTATATCTCTTAAGTTCCGCCTTTACACAGTATATCTTCAAGAACTGGCCAAAATAATAATAATAATTCCTGCCAGACCACCTTGCCCCACATCGTCTTGTTTTCCGTCTGGTGTGTCTGATGGTGGTGGTGGTGGTGGTGGAGGCGTGTGTGTGTGTGTGTTTGTTTGTGTCTGGCCACCTGGGCGTGACGTCACAAGACCTAGATTCCCTCACGTTGAAAATTAGCGTCTGTGTGTGTGTGTGTGTGTGTGTGTGTGTGTGTGTGTGTGTGTGTGTGTGTGTGTGTGTGTGCTATCCTTATGTAAATCTTTGTAGCTGGTATATATTTTGTGTGTGTGTGTGTGTGTGCTATCCTTATATAAATCTTTGTAGCTGGTATATATTTTGTGTGTGTGTGTGTGTATGTGTGTGTGTTTGACCTTGTATGTATTGTGCATATAATAGTCTAACGACAAGAGCGGATTGCACTTTTAATTAAAAAAATGTAAAAACTGTCGAGGCATATATATATGTTTCACTTGGATTCTGAAGTTAATTAATTAAACGTTTCTCCCTCAGTAAATCGACGTATTCGCAAATTTTATCACATAGAACGTGTTGTAAATTCAGTCTTCTTTAATAACGACTCATAAAATTGACATGGTTTGTTTACCTTCCCTGTATATATTCTTTTTGTAGCCATGCCTGTATGGACATATTCCTGGTGGTCCTTCTCCATCGCTGAAGTAAACAAAATAAGGATTAATATTAGCACTGGAACACAACGTAAAATACCTCCTCTTTCTCCTCTTCTTGTATTACCACAACACAAATACTCCGATATACTGTAGCCTACATACGTACAGCCACAATCAAATAACCAATAAGGATAAAAACTCGTGCATCATAACTTTTGCTGTTGTTCTGCATGTTACAAAAAGTGATGACCAATTAATGATGGTGATTTGATTTTATATGTTAATTAAATAGTTCCCTAATAGCAAAAATAGCAGATAATTTTGGACAAACTACACTTCCAGACACCACAAATCTGGTTGATGACAAATTAATGATGGTGATTTTATTTTATATGTAAATTAAATGGTTCCCAGTACCAAAAATAGCTCACAATTTTGGACAAACTACACTTCCAGACACCACAAATCTGGTTGAGGCTGGAAGGGAATACATATATACTCCTTCTATCCTTAGCCACCAGACACATCCATCATCATCACCATCATCTTCTCCAGCGAGGGGACTGACTTCATTTGCCGGGGTAACCCAACACTCTGGTGGGGAGAGAGGGGTCGTAGCTCCCTCCCTGCCTTCTCTTTTTTTTTTTCACTCGTGTTTGCATCGCTGATTTCGTGTGTGTGTGTGTGTGTGTGTGTGTGTGTGTGTGTGTGTGTGTGTGTGCTGAGTTGGCAGAAATAGATATATATATAGTGAGAGACACAAACGAAAGAAAAGAGGAATATAGATAGGTAGATAGATGGATGAATATAGACAGGCAGAAAGACAGACAGATAGATCAAGAAATGCACAGAAGTGAAGACGAGTGAAAAGGGTAAGATGAAATGTACAGTATAGGACGGTACTTTTCCCAGCATGTCGAAGGTATACAAATATAAGCCCTGTAAAATACAACCTGAGCAGTTCGCAAACCTGTCCAAGTTAGGCCTACTCCATACGTCTGCTTCTTGTGTCTATCCCTCTGCTCTTCTCTCTTCCTCGTTGTGCTTTCTCTGATTTCTTCTCTTCTTGCTTCCAAACTGTTGCAAGGTAAGGGGTACCGTCGTGGTCAAAAATAATCATCCACATATGGGTAATTCAAACAAATTGCTGTCTAATGTTTTCACGTTCTCATATGATGTTATTGTTTTGAATAGTGAGTATCTGATTGAGGTAAAGTAGACGATGCTGCTGCAATCAATTTATTGGATTATTTCCCAGTTAACGAACAGAGGAGAAACTATAAAACTTTAACACGAGTCCCCTAGTGTGGATAGATATTATTGACCACGACTGTACACGTGTATATGAGTTATTTTCTGTACATCGGTGTCAGTAGAAGATGCATGAAGAATAGTAGTTGACGAAGTTGAATATGTCAAAGTACAGTCACGAGCACTAATAAGTATTCAGGTGTGCTTAGAATACCAAGAGATAGTAAATAAATAAATGCACAATAAGATCTCCATTGGAATGACTTCGATGGTGAATTGGTGGACTGCTCAAAGCTTCAACCAAAGCTGTATATTTATTAGTGCTCGTGACTGTACAGCCGGCAGCATAAATTCGCGTCCATCTCATGTATTTAATGTTGCTTATATGACCAGATTGTTGCATTCTGAACCAGTTTTTATTCCAACAACATACGTAATTTACCATATGAGAACTATGTCTATCATTTCTGTATTAAAATTGTATTACAACATCACTATAGCTAATACATACGCAGGTGGAAATGAAGCCAACTTATGCTGCCAACTGTACATACTAGACCTGTAGTCAGTTACGAAAAATATAAAGACTGAATTCTTGACTGAGCCGGAGAGAGGAAGGGAAAGAGAGCACTGCACTGTGTTGCCAAGGTGAAGGTGAACAATTTCGTGGAAGTTGGAGTAAAGCAAAGTTTGTGCCGGGAAAATAGTGGTGAGAGTGAAGTCGGGGGAAGTTGTGAGGGCTGTTCTCAAGAGTCGAGTTAAGAAGTCGTTGGCAAAACATTTCAACTAGGAAGGCCAAGATTAAGTTCCTAAAGTAAGGCGACGTTGGCAAGGGGAAAGGAAGGCGAAGGTTGAGGACCAAATTTTTACACTCGTTCATATTTGATTTGTTAATTCCAGAACGAAAAAAAAAGAAAAAAGTTGATGGTGTAGTGGAGAAAAAAAAACCTTTATTATTTTAGAGATTATAGTGTATTGAACCTTTCGCTCTTCCTCTACCTACACCCTTGATAAAAAAAAAAAAAAGTTGGGAGTCAGTCGTCGCAGATATTGTCAGCAATTTTCAGTGAACGATGTTGTTATTGTGAAAGTATTGATGTTTTGACGAGGGTGTGTAGGTGGAGGAAAGAATTCTGGGAAGATGGGAAGGTCAGAGAGGGATGGGAAAATGTTGTTACCTGTGGCGAGTGGTGGGTAAAATTGGGAAGAGACCGATGCGTTGTGGGTAAATAGGAAAGGACAAATGGACAAATTGGAATATAGGAAGAGGTGGACTTAGTGTGGGAAAGAGAGGAAAAGTGTGGGAAGGGATTTTCGTTGAATGGCTACCTGAGGACAGGTTGGAAGTTACCTTTTCTTTTTCTATACTGAGGAAGGTGAAGACTAAAGGCAAGAATCCTGCTGAATGTCCTCAACTGTGATATAATAATAAAAAAATAAAAAAAAATAGAGGCCCAAAATGGTATCCGAAGTATTGCTCTCTCCTCCCGGATGAACTGGTCTTTTCACTGCCTCGTAGGACCGTTAAACTGACAGTAGAGACGTCCGTAAAACCTGTCCTGGTGTGTCAATACAATACATCTCCCCTTGAGGAACCCTGTGATGTAGTCAGAAAATTGGAGGTAAAGGAGTTCTTCAAATATTACCACCAAACACCATCTTTGTGGAAGGAGCTTGTTTCATGGCATAGTCAGGAGGAATCAGAAGCCACCAATTCTCATACACGATCACAGGGTCTTTAACGTCCCCAAGGCTTCCCTCCCATTCATTGAAGCATTCATTCACTCGCTCTTTTCGTCCTGCTGCACACCCCCTCCTTCCCCTGAACCACTCTCATCTACTCAAGAATCCCTCGTTCACTGGTACAATCTCCCAGTCCTCCCACCTACTGAGTGTTGGCTATAGTGTGTGGTGATGTTGGTGGGTGTATGTGGGTGACATGATGGTGCTCACTTGACCTCTCCTGAACCCGTTTCGCTCCGCTGGCCAGGCATCTCCCAGTCGTCGTGACCAGGTTTATTTTTCTGTATTGGGGAAGGTGAGGACTAAAGGCGAGGTATGCACTTGGTGTTTATGAAGCCTTGTTTTCATGCTGTCCTTTCTTTCATTACGTCCAGGAAGACTCTTAAAACTACGTAAACACGTTACCTTCACTAAAGGTACAGGTTTCTTTGCCCAAGTTTTTGTTTCCTTGTATAGCTGAGTGATGTTAAACAAGTTGAGTGAAATAGGTTGATGGACAGTAGACACACAGGGAAAACACTCATAAAGGCCACAACACACACGTACACTTTACCTCATACATCACACAACAGACACATTCACTACACATACATCACATAACACACACATACACTTCTCCACATACACACACTCTTATTACTTTAATATTATATCGCCTTAACATTACTCAGTGGATAGGCGTTAAGACAAAATAAGAAACAAACAAACTAACGGGTGGTGCCACTGGAAGACAGACAACATCTCACATTCTTACACGGTCGAGTAGAGCATGCCATTTTTCTCTCGCTAAATCCCTGACAGCATCATAGATACAACTCAAATTAGCATTGCA
>JAWQEG010004790.1:0-64075 GCA_033782935.1 Petrolisthes cinctipes | reverse complement strand
CTCCTTCCTTGGCCTCTTCCTTCTCCCTCCTTCCTCGGCCTCTTCCTTCCTCCCTCCTTCCTTGGCCTCTTCCTTCCTCCCTCCTTCCTCGGCCTCTTCCTTCCTCCCTCCTTCCTTGGCCTCTTCCTTCCTCCCTCCTTCCTCGGCCCTCTTCCTTCCTCCCTCCTTCCTTGGCCTCTTCCTTCCTCCCTCCTTCCTTGGCCTCTTCCTTCCTCCCTCCTTCCTCGGCCTCTTCCTTCCTCCCTCCTTCCTCGGCCTCTTCCTTCCTCCCTCCTTCCTCGGCCTCTTCCTTCCTCCCTCCTTCCTCGGCCTCTTCCTTCCTCGGCCTCTCCTTCCTCCCTCCTTCCTCAGCCTCTTCCTTCTTTCTCCCTCGTTTCTTTTCTCCTTCCTCCTTCCTTTTCTCTTCTTTCTCCCTCCTTCCTTTTCTCCTCTTCCTCCTTCCTTTTCTCCTCTTCCTCCTTCCTTCCTTGTCTCCTCTTCCTCCCTCCTCTTCCTCCTTCCTTCCTTGTCTCCTCTTCCTCCTTCCATCCTCTACCTCTTCCTTCCTTTTCTCCTCTTCCTCCTCCTTCCTTTTCTCCTCTTCCTCCGTCCTTCCTTCCTCGGCCTCTTCCTTCCCTTCTCTTCCCTTTTTCCTCTTTTCATTCTTCCTTATTCCTTTTCCTCTTCTTTTCCTTTCTCTCCTCTCCCTTGCTTCCTTTCTTCCTCCATCTTCCTGCTCTCTCTCTCTCTCTCTCTCTCTCTCTCTCTCTCTCTCTCTCTCTCTCCAGATGGCAAAGTGAAGGGTAGTGATGGGAGTGAAGGGCGGGGACAGAGAAGGGGCGGGTGGGGTGGTGATGTCGTTGGGGGCTCTCTCTCTCTCTCTCTCTCTCTCTCTCTCTCTCTCAACCAGCCAACACACACTAACTAACCAACCTATCTCTCTCTCTCTCTCAACCAGCCAACACACACTAACTAACCAACCTATCTCTCTCTCTCTCTCTCTCTCTCTCTCTCTCTCTCTCTCTCTCTCTCTCTCGTAAGCTTAGACTGTTCGCTCTCATCTCTTGCTCACTTTCTCTTTACGTCACTCCCTCTCACTTCTTCAGCCGTCCCTCCCTCATTTCCTTCTGTTTCCTCCATACTTACTTACTCCTCTCTCTCTCTCTCTCTCTCTCATAATACAGTATAGGTCTAGGTAGTGAAAGGTGTAGGCCTAAAATGAAAAAAAAAGTAAAAAAATCGCAACTCAATTATTAAATTTCCAAATAATATCCTTAACAAATATAACATTTTATGATTTATTTTTCGCATTACACATTACTCAGCCAGTCTTACACACACACACACACACACACACACACACACACTCAGAACACACACACACACACACACACACACACACACAGAACACACACACACACACACACACACACACACTCAGAACACACACACACACACACACACACACACATACACACAGAACACACACAGAACACACACACAGAACACACACACACACACACGTCCAGTTCCATCATCACAAGTAAAGCATTTATGGACCAAAACAAACCCTTCCCCTGCCTGACCACTCTTACCAATTTCCATTATCACAAGTACATTCTTCGTGAACCTCTATAGATACAGACACCTCTACCTTCTGACCACTCTCATTGAAATACATGACAGGGAAGTCTTTAGGTACCTGTTTAGTTGGAAGGCACCTCTCCCCCGCTAACATCCCTTCAGCTTCCCCGTATCGAGGCTTCCCACAAAAGCTGTAGTTTGAGAGACATCGCTCCACAACCAAATGCGTCGGTTTAAAATGTTTATGCCCGTGAATGGTATCGATGGGGACTGGAAGCGAAGTGAGTCGAGGTACGCATCCAAGGTTGACCAAATGATCCTTGCTTCTTTCCCATCCATCTTCCTCCTCCTCCTCCTCCTCTAGTGTTTGGGTATTTTGGGGTGTTGAAGCCGGGGAATTTCTCTGGGGTGTAGTATCGATTCTAGCAGCTGGTGAATTATGGGATTTCCTGGCATTCCAATTCCCCACCAGGAACCCAAATAAGAATACAAAACCCAAAAACACCACAAAAGCCACCACCTTCATACATTTAGGGAAACAAATCACAGACGACACTCCACTCATGAATTGTGAGAAAGTTTGTCCTTGTACCTGTTGCATAATCTCGTTTGTTGAGTTGTCTGACTGGGACTGGTTTTCTTCACCTAATATTTCCGCCATTTCCTTCACAAACGTTTGGTAGGTAAAAACGTCGGAAGGTTTTTTCATCATTAATTAAGGCTGGTTTTGGTGTCAAAGCTTTTCCTCATACACTAATCACTACTAATAATTCATTTTGTTTTTGTTTGTGTGTAAAGAGTTTGTACACCATGCTGTCTGTCTGCTCACACATGCCACTCAACCCTCTCGACACATGCCACTCAACCCTCTCGACACATTCTTTCACCTGTTCTTCCTTTCCTTTCGTGTTTAGTGTCCTTCCTTCCCTTCGTGTTTCGTGTCCCTTCCTTCTTTCGTGTTTCGTGTCCCTTCCTTCCTTTCGTGTTTAGTGTCCTTCCTTCCCTTCGTGTTTCGTGTCCCTTCCTTTCCTTTCGTGTTTCGTGTCCCTTCCTTCCTTTCGTGTTTAGTGTCCTTCCTTCCCTTCGTGTTTCTTGTCCCTTCCTTCTTTCGTGTTTCGTGTCCCTTCCTTCTTTCGTGTTTCGTGTCCCTTCCTTTCCTTTCGTGTTTCGTGTCCCTTCCTTTCCTTTCGTGTCCCTTCCTTTCCTTTCGTGTTTCGTGTCCCTTCCTTTCCTTTCGTGTTTCGTGTCCCTTCCTTTCCTTTCGTGTCCCTTCCTTCCTTTCGTGTTTCGTGTCCCTTCCTTTCCTTTCGTGTTTAGTGTCCTTCCTTCCCTTCGTGTTTGGTGTCCTTCCTTCCCTTCGTGTTTAGTGTCCCTTCCTTCCCTTCGTGTTTGGTGTCCTTCCCTCCTCTCTATCTCCTTCTCTCTATATGGTTTGTCTGGTTTTCTTTCCTTCACCTCTATAACTTAATCTCAACACAATCGGGATCCTTATAGAGTGTGTGTAGGAATCCTTAGGCTCCTCCTATGAAGCTGGAAGAGGGAGGGAGCGAGATTAATTCTGTCGGCTATGTGTGAGGTTCTCGTAACTTTAGGAGGACAGTCGTGTGTGTACAGCTTATTACCACAACAGCATCAACACTATCATGTTACATAGACACATCACCCACTATTGTCCATGGAGTAACCAACTAACACAGAGTAAGACAGAGAGGCAGGTGTACCAATATAAGGGAATCTTATTATTTATATCACAGTAGAACTATTTACCACAACAACATTTATAGTACACACACACACACACACACACATCCTCTTCTTTCCATTCCATGTAGTAACAGATTGACACATGGAGGGTAGGAGAGAGAGTCGTACAAGTATAGTGCAATGTCTATATATCTTTAATCTTTTTCTCTCTTCTTCGTAGTCTCTCATTAATCAAGTAGTATAAATATTTTTCCAGTCCCTATGCAGTCTACCTCACTTGGGGTATATTATTGCACAACTAGACGCAACGTACGCACTAGGAACAATATTTAATTATTAAGGGGGGTAGATAAAATACCTTGGGTACATTATAGAGCGCCTTGATAAACTCTCCAAAGTATATCAGGAAACAGGACCAGAGTAACAAAAATAAAGGTGTCCTGCTGCTTGCTTGGACGAGTTTAATGGAATCGGTAATTTTCCAGATTTACCACAAACACTGTACAATACCCCCTTTCTGAGAGGATCCCCTTGGCTGTACTGTTCACTCTAGACCTTTACACTCACTGACTACAAAACTAACCAACCAACTTCGCCTTCCTTTCCCTGTTCTTGTTGCCAAACAGTATACAGTATTTTTATTCCACGCTTGGTACATTGGAGTGCCTTGATTCCTCCAAAGTATGCCAGGAAACGGGACCAGATGAACAAAATTTACGGTGGCCTGTTGGTTGGACAAGTATGGAGGAATAAGGTGCACTGCATCAGACTGACCACCACTGTTTCACTCTCCTAGTCCTAACCCCACTCCAAGGTCTTCAGGGTGCTAGTATACCAAACAGTTGTTATTTTTTTATCGTTCGCTCACAGTCCATCCATTACCTTTACTCCCCTTAATTAATTAATCCCTGAACCTCTCTATTTCTCTCCAGTTAATTATAAACTACCACAGGGCTTGATGATCGTTGCACATGGCACTGAAGGTTAGTAAAGGATACGGATCATAATAGAGTTATTTTTGTCCCGTTTGATCATGGGTACCTCGTGGCGACCCCTGGCAACTTTGTACTCAACAGCATCCTGCCACCTTGTCTTGTCAGTTGATAATGTTTACTTAGAAAAAATTGTTGACGATTTATCAACTCTGTATTTCCCCCGAGAACTAAATTGCAGACGATTTCAAGAAGCGTGAAAAAGTGATGGTTAACCTTGGCAATGTTGAAGGAATGTAGGGTGCAGGAAGAGGGTATGAGAGATTGTGTATGAGATTGCTACGCAGTAATGATATATATTAAAGTTAAGAGAGAGAGAGAGAGAGAGAGAGAGAGAGAGAGAGAGAGAGAGAGAGAGAGATCCACCTTCACTTTTACACTCTTACAGTGCTAGAACACACACACACACACACACACACACACACACAGGCCGTAGTAGAAAGGGTAGTGAGGAGGGACGGACAACAAAACAGTACAATTATTTTTTTCTCTTTACTAACACCGGTACTAAAAAAACAGTACTGAGTTAATAGGAAATCAAACGAACAAGATACCATATATTATATTTTATTCTATATGCAAAACATTGGCCTAAAAGCAGAGAGAGAGAGAGAGAGAGAGAGAGAGAGAGAGAGAGAGAGAGAGAGAGAGAGAGACCCACCTTCCCTCACACTCAATTGAAATAGCTTATCCAGTATTTTCATTCATGTACCTAATCCATCTAAAACTTTTATTCTTGAGTGTACTGCAGTATACATTCTACAACGCTACCTTCCCTCACACAGTCAATTTACAATCACTCAGTCACAATTCACACTCCTTTACAGTGAATAAGGGACCCCATGCTGTAGTCAGAAAATTGGAGGTTAGCGAGTCCTTCAACCATTGCCACGAAACATCCCCTCTATTGAAGGAGCTTGTTTCTTGGCATAGTCAGGAGGAATCAGAAGCCACAAGGTCCTTAAAATACTCGTTTTAATTCATTTACCTAATCCAGGACATTAAATTTTTATATTGAACGCAACATAGTGTATTCATTAAACCACTTTCCCTTAAACCTAACCTACTCCATCCAGTACCTTTAAGGGAAGATACGGTGTTGGTAAATCTGGAGCAACTGATTACTCCAAAGTATGTCAGGAAACAGAAATCCCTCCCTGCAGTGATGTGTTTTATGACAGAGTTTGGAAGGCTACATCTGCTCCAATTTGGCCACAACAGACTCCTCCTCCCCCCCCCCCTTCATTAATAGTGAATGTAGGAGTATAGTAAGTAATATATTCTATGCATGGCTCCACTTTCCTTTTACTCTTCCCCAGACTCCAATATTAAGTGGTATAGTAAGTAGTAGTATATTCTATGCATGGCTCCACACCTTCCCTTTACACTAGAGACCCTATATATAGAGAGAGAGACCTTATAATTATAGGGTCTGTACTTTACACTTCATCAGACTCCAACATTAGTCTAGACAGGAGTGCCACCATTGAGTCATACACAGCCTCAGGTAAGTGTGTGGCGATCCAGGCTACCACGTGGCCCAGGGGGTTCATGGGGCAGTAGCGGGCCTGGGGGTGTTCCTGCGTCAGTGCCTCCGTCAGGGCATTCACCACGGGGCTGATGTCTCGGGCCTGCAAGAGAGAGAGAGAGAGAGAGAGAGAGAGAGAGAGAGAGAGAGAGAGATGAGAATTAATGGGTAAAGGAAGAGCTTACTTAAGGGGAATAAGAAAACATACATACATACATACATACATACATACATTACCTGGATTACAGGACGGATATTCATTGCCTTACTCCCTAATTTGGCGTACATACATACATGCATACATACCTTACATACATACATACATACATACATACTTTACATGGATTACAGGACGGATATTCATTGCCTTACTCCCTAATTTGGCATACATGCATACATACATACACACACACACATACATACATACATACATACATACATACATACATACATACTTTACATGGAATACAGGACGGATATTCATTGCATTACTCCCTAACAGATGAAAAACAACACACACATTCCCTATCTTACCCCTAAATACATGAATAGCATACTGAGTCTATATACACATAAATAACAAAGCACACATACACTTTACCTGAGTATACGTGAATAACAACACACACCATTCACTATCATACACCTGAGTATACGTGAATAACAACACACACCATTCACTATCATACACCTGAGTATACGTGAATAACAACACACACCATTCACTATCATACACCTGAGTATACGTGAATAATAACACACCATTCACTATCATACACCTGAGTATACGTGAATAATAACACACCATTCACTATCATACACCTGAGTATACGTGAATAACAACACACACCATTCACCATCTTACACCTTAATAGACGAATAACAAAAACACACATTCACTATCTTACCCCAGTCCGCCTGAAATTTTTCATGAAGCCTTCGATCTTCTTGCAGTATGGGTTACCGTAGTCATGTTTAAGGTCTTCACTGAGGGCATCCCACAGTCCAGCCACTTCCCTCTCCACTACCTCGTCAGTCGCGAATAGTCGGGTACCTGTATGTGCATGGAGGGGTCATTTAATAAGTCGGGTACCTGAATGTGCATGGAGGGGTCATTTAATAAGTCGGGTACTTGAATGTGCATGGAGGGGTCATTTAATAAGGGGGTCGCCCGCTTCTTCTAGGAAAATTGGGTGGGGGGGGGGGGGAGATTTTCACCAGGATAGTTTAAATAAACGCCCTATACAAAAAGACTCTTATTCTGTTTATATAATTTCTACGTCTACATGTACTAACAAAAGTGAAGCGTTGAGGAGTGTGTGAATAATATTTTGCCCTCGCCTGTATACTGCACCTTCCCGTCCTTGTGAATTAATGAAACAATTTTCTTCTGCCTCTATTTTACAGACTGCCTCAAGCGGATCTGGCAGACTGCAGGGATGGAGGAAGGGAAAGAATGAAGGAGTGTGGGAGGGAAGAAGGAAAGGAAGGACTATTTTTTTTTTTTTTTTATAGTCAAGGTTACAGACGGTTTATACACATTTTCCTTCTAGCAGGAATTACGGTGTGTGTGGTGGAAGGACAAACAGAGGTGAAGAGAGGACAGGAGAGGTGAGGGGAGGAGAGGAGACGACTGGAGAGAAGTGGAGAGGGTGAGGAGAGAAGAGGCCACCATATGTTACTGACACTTTGGTTTTTCTCTCTCATTTATTTATTTATCTATTTGTTTATTAATTTTTCTCCATTGGCCATCGTCCCCATATATTCTTTGTGTCTGTGTGTTGAATTGAATTGAGTTGTGTGTTATGTTGAGTGTTGAATTGAGGTGTGTGTGTGTGTGTTATGTTGAGTGTTGAATTAAGGTGTGTGTGTGAGTGTTGAATTGAGTTTTGTGTGTGTGTATGTTATGTTGAGTGTTGAATTGAGGTGTGTGTGTGTGTGTGTGTGTATCTTTACCATTAGCGAAGTTACCAGGCTCCACCAACGCCACCTTGACGCCAAAGGGTCTCATCTCGTGTCTGTGGGAACGAAGAGAAAGGTGTAAATATATATAAGGAGAGGATTACCTAGAATTATACACACACTCACACACACACACAGAGAGAGAGAGAGAGAGAGAGAGAGAGAGAGAGAGAGAGAGAGAGAGAGAGAGAGAGAGAGAGAGAGAGAAGAGAGCATACCCACCTTAGTGCATCATTGAATCCCTCCACAGCATACTTGGAAGCGCTATATGCTCCCAGGAAGCCACAACTCACACGACCTGCCACGCTAGCTACACTCACCACACGCCCTGAGCATGAGACAAGGGGGTGGAGCATGAAGGGGTTGTTGATGGAGCATAGTGGACACGTGGATAATAATAATAATAATAATGATGATAATAATAATAATAATATGTGTCACTAAGGCATTTTCCTACTTCCCTCACCTTCCTTTACACACACACACACACACACACACGGATAGAGAGGGCTAGTGTGTGTGTGTGTGTTACATAGAATCACACACACACACACACACACACACACACACACACACACACACACACACACACACACACACACACACACACACACACCTACCTTTGGCTCGACGGACGAAGGGCAGAAAAGTTTTGGTGGCAGCAACTAGACCAAAGAGATTGACTTCAGTGTCTCTCCTGAAGGTGTCGAACCCGAGCCATTCCACAGGGCCCAGCGAGCACACACCAGCATTGTTCACCAGACCCCAAAGGCCCTCTGAAAATATACCACCATTAACAGTGTCGTCTCCCTGGAATTATTGTAGAGTTGAGCAAGTTGAAAGTGCAGGAAAGAATTGTGTGTGTGTGTGTGTTGTCTCTCTTTAATTATTTTACAGTTGAGCAAGTTGAAAGTGCAGGAAAGAATTGTGTGTGTGTGTGTGTTGTCTCTCTTTAATTATTTTACAGTTGAGCAAGTTGAAAGTGCAGGAAAGATGTGTGTGTGTGTGAGTGTGTTGTCTCTCTTTAATTGTTTTACAGTTGAGCAAGTTGAAAGTGCAGGAAAGAATTGTGTGTGTGTGTGTGTTGTCTCTCTTTAATTATTTTACAGTTGAGCAAGTTGAAAGTGCAGGAAAGATGTGTGTGTGTGTGCAGTGTTGTCTCTCTAGAATTATTGTACAGTTGACCAAGTTAAAAGTGCAGGAAAGATGTGTGTGTGTGTGTGTGTGTGTGTGTGTGTTGTCTCTCTTTAATTATTTTACAGTTGAGCAAGTTGAAAATGCAGGAAAGATTTGTGTGTATATGTCAACATGTGGCAGTCGTTAGTTAGTGAGTCCTGGTATTTTTATGAATGAATCAATGGGAACCCAAAGACAATATAAGGTGGAACGTGATTAGCTGAACTTTGAGTGTTGGTGGGGAAAATGTTTACATATACAGCTTGATTTGTTTTGTTTTTTTCCTCCCCACTTTCTACTTCCTCAACTGTACAGCCACAATCAAATATCCACCGACACTTTCCTTCCATCGTAGTAAATATCTTGGTAATAAAGAACAACACGTGTATGATTTTGCAACAACTCATACTAATAATTGAGGGGCTTGAGTTGACGTAAGGTGTTGTTGTAAGATTATAGTTTGATATGATACTAATTTATTTGCACGATGGAAGGAAGGTGTCTGCGGTTATTTGATTGTGGCTGTACATACCATTCAATTGTCGACCCTATGAAAATATTGTAGGGCTACCATACATATTTTCACTGTCCCTTTGGAAATTTTTGTACCATAATTATCCTATAAAGATATTTGCAACACACACACACACACGCAACACACAAACAAACACACCCACTCACTCACTCACTCACTCACTCACTCACTCACTCACTCACTCACTCACTCACTCACTCACTCACTCACTCACTCACTCACTCACTCACACACACACACACACACACACACACACACACACACACACACTCTCACTCACTCACTCACTCACTCACTCACACAACACACAAACAAACACACACACACTCACTCACTCACTCACAAACAAACAAACAAACAAACAAACAAACAAACAAACAAACAAACACCCACACACCCACACACACCCACACACAACACACCTGGGGGCAGTAGTTGGGCAAGAGTTTGAGCTGCCTGTGAGAGTTGTTGAGGAGAGGTGACATCAAAGGGTACAACATGAATACTGGGAGTGCTTCCTTGTTCCTTCTTCAATTGCTTGGCTCCTTCACTATCCTCCTTTAGTACCCCGGCCACCACCACAACACCCTGTACAGTCAGTCACGAACCACAATTAATATCCATCAGGTCTGCTTTTTTGAGTGCTGTACAAGTCGCGACACATAATCCTTGACCAGACTTTCCCTTACACCCTGCAGATCAAGGACTGTGTGTCGCGACTATACTGCTGTAGCTTGTTGTGGTATTGAAGGGGAGGGTGGGTGTAGTTTTGGCATTTTTTTGAGATAATGATTCCTCCATACTATTCCCAGAAGTAGGCCACCACCATAAGTTTTGTTAATCTGGTCCTGTTCATGGCATACTTTGGAGGAATCAAGGCACCCTAATGTACAGTCGGCCTCAGAAATTCGTACACATAGCATTTGTTATAAGGGATCTTTATTCTGCACATACAGTAGGAATTGTTCTACTGACTCATTCAAGTATTACCCAAATAAAATTACTACAAAACTTTAATGTTAGGAATTTTAATGTACTAAATTTTCTAGTTGTTACGAACCCTTGATGTCACAGTGGTGTATACAAATTCCTGAGGCCGAGTGTACAGCCACAATCAAATATCCACCGGCACTTTCCTTCCATCGTGCAAAGAAATCAGTATCATAACAAAATATAATCATACAACACCTTATGTCAACTCAACCCCCTCAATTATTATTATGAGGTGCTGCAAAATTATACACGTGTTGTTCTTTATTACCAAGATATTTACTACGATGGAAGGAAAGTGTCGGTGGTTATTTGTGGCTGTACTGTACATACATTCGGATACCATAGACTCTAGCCCACCTGAGTCGAAGCACGAGATCTGAAGCAGGCTGTTTCTGGACGACAGCCCACACAAACCATCTCGAGGCTACACACACACACACACACACACACATCTCGAACCAATGGAGGCTTTGGGTGGGCTGTCGTCCAGAAACCGCCTGCTTCAGATCTCGGGCTTCGACTCAGGTGGGCTAGAGACTATAGTATCCGAGTGTTCCAAAAATATACTTGCCCCTTAAGGTGGTAATTCATTTTTGGTTTACTGTTCACAAATTCATTAAGGTGGTAATTCTTTTTTGGTACATTGGAGTGCCTTGATTCCTCCAAAGTATGCCATAGGAAACAGGACAAGAAGGGTAAAAATAATAGTGTTCTGTTGTTGCTTGGAATAATAGTTTGGAGGATTCAGTTGGTCCAGAATTACCAACACAAAACTTCCCCCTTAAACGAACTCCAGGAAGTATGAGACAGGATTAGTGTTATAATTTGTTCTCTGGTTTGTCAGATAATATTATACGAAACTTCAACAAGAACTGGATACTTATTATTAAATGAATATATAGATAAACAAATAATATTGATTGATTGATTGATTGATATTAGGCGCCGCCACAGTGAGGTCATATAGCGCCAGAGAAAGATGATAAAGAGGTGTGACAGCCAAGCAGGAAGGTAATAAAATGAAAAGAGGGACAGATGAAGAAAATAAACAAATAACCATAGGGCCATATTCAAGAACATTGATGGTGTATACGACGGTACGATGGCTCAAATTGTTTGTCTATGGAGCCGTCTTATCGGTACCACGCCATCGTATGCACCACAAAGGTTATCTTAAGGTGGGAATTCTTTGTTGTTACATTGGAGTGCCTTCATTCCTCCAAAGTATGCCAGGAAACAGGACCAGAAGAGCAAAAATAATAGTGTTATGTTGCTCGGAATAGTTTGGAGGATTCAGTTGCTCGGAATAGTTTGGAGGATTAACTAGCTCCAGATTTACCAACACAAAACTTGCCCCTTAATACTTCCCATAGTGTGGCAACTCACCATCTTGTGGAGGTGGAGGGCGAGGGCAAGGCCGAAGCCAGAGTCACATCCGGTGATTAGGACAACGCGACCACAAACGTCAACCTGTATGAATAATAATAATAATAACAACAATAACAGTCATAATAATAATACAATAATAATACCAATAATAACAATACAATTATAATTATAGTAATAATAAATAATAATAATAACAATAATCATAATGAAAATAATAATAACAACAGAAAACAATAAGTCATAGTAATAATAATAATAATGAAAATAATAATAATAACAATAATAATGATAATATTAACTATAATAATAATAATTTTCTTAACATCTTTTCCCATCTCTTTGTGACATACCACCGTAACCAATAGCCAACATCTTCACTATAGCCAGCCAACATCTTCACTATAGCCAGCCCACACGACCCATAATAAGTATAGGAGGAAGTAGCCTACAGTGTTGGTAAATCTGGAGCAACTGATTCCTCCAAACTATTCCAAGCAACAGAATGCCCTTATTTTTTTTGTTCATGTGGTCCTGTTTCCTGGCATACTTCGGAGGAATCAAAAAGCTCCAATGTAACAAAAGTGTATTACACCCTTAAGGGACCCTGTGATGTAGTCAGAAAATTGAAGTTATACGAGTCCTTCAAATATTGCCACGTAACACCACCTATACATGGAAGGAGCTTGTTTCATGGCTTGGTCAGGAGGAATCAGAAGCCTCCAGTTTTTATATACGATCACAGGGTCTTTAAATAAACTCTAGCAAGTATGTATGAGATAGGATAAGCCTTGTAATTGTGTAAGTATGAGATAGGACAAGCCTTGTAATTGTGTAAGTATGAGATAGGATAAGCCTTGTAATTGTGTAAGTATGAGATAGGATAAGCCTTGTAATTGTGTAAGTATGAGATAGGATAAGCCTTGTAATTGTGTAAGTATGAGATAGGATAAGCCTTGTAATTGTGTAAGTATGAGACAGGATAAGCCTTGTAATTGTGTAAGTATGAGATAGGATAAGCCTTGTAATTGTGTAAGTATGAGATAGGATAAGCCTTGTAATTGTGTAAGTATGAGATAGGATAAGCCTTGTAATTGTGTAAGTATGAGATAGGATAAGCCTTGTAATTGTGTAAGTATGAGATAGGATAAGCCTTGTAATTGTGTAAGTATGAGATAGGATAAGCCTTGTAATTGTGTAAGTATGAGATAGGATAAGCCTTGTAATTGTGTAAGTATGAGATAGGATAAGCCTTGTAATTGTGTAAGTATGAGACAGGATAAGCCTTGTAATTGTGTAAGTATGAGACAGGATAAGCCTTGTAATTGTGTAAGTATGAGACAGGATAAGCCTTGTAATTGTGTAAGTATGAGATAGGATAAGCCTTGTAATTGTGTAAGTATGAGATAGGATAAGCCTTGTAATTGTGTAAGTATGAGATAGGATAAGCCTTGTAATTGTGTAAGTATGAGACAGGATAAGCCTTGTAATTGTGTAAGTATGAGATAGGATAAGCCTTGTAATTGTGTAAGTATGAGACAGGATAAGCCTTGTAATTGTGTAAGTATGAGATAGGATAAGCCTTGTAATTGTGTAAGTATGAGACAGGATAAGCCTTGTAATTGTGTAAGTATGAGAAAGGATAAGCCTTGTAATAAATGGTTCACTGGTACACGTCAGATGATTCCAAACTTTAACCACAACAACACCTGCATGGTTACATATTATAGCTCATGACTCTACATACATACATACATACACATACATACATACATACATACCACCTCGCCCCCCCTTCATTTACTCACCTCTCTGCTGGCGCGGTAGAGGTAGCAGAGGACAGACAGAAGGCACAGGGCAAGGTGGGCGTAGGTGAAGGTGGCGAGGGAGAGGGCGTGTAATAAAAGGGCCCCCACGTAGCTACACACGACACACAACACCACACCCACGCCTTTGTCCCACGTCCACAGCATCACGCCACGCCTACTGAGAGAGAGAGAGAGAGAGAGAGAGAGAGAGTAAGTAAGTGTGGGGGAGGGGGGGGGGGATAAGTATGATACACCCACACACACACAAAGAGAGTGAGAGAGAGAGAGAGAAAATGTGGGGGCAATAAATGTGATAGACAGACAGACAGACAGACGGACACAAACACGGAGAGAGAGAGAGAGAGAGAGAGAGAGAGAGAGAGAGAGAGAGATTAGAAAGGTATGTGAAAACTCCAGCAGTATTATTTTCATTTCACTTTTCATTAATCTGGTGAAAATGTACAAGCTACCTGTTTTATTTTATTTATTATTTTTTCAATAAATGTAATGCAATGCAAATTACATCAGAATATATATTATTATTATATACATATGTTTGTGTGTGAGAGAGAGAGAGAGAGAGAGAGAGAGAGAGAAATGTGTGAGAGGGAAGGAGGGAGGGAGAGAGAAAAAAAATAATGTGTGTGTGTGTGTGTGTGTGTGTAAATTGCTACAAGGAAGTGCGTGAATGGTGAAAGTAGGTGTTGTCATTTTGGTACATTGTTGCCAGTTCCCCGCTTTATATAATACACCCAATGTTGCCAAGTATTTCCTACTCTTTTATTATGTATTTTAAATTTATGTTATTGTTATTATTATTATTATTATTATTATTGTTGTTGTTATTATTATTATATTACCTGATGTAATATATGTACTTTTACTACTTCATTAAGTGTTATGACTTTTTCGGTAAATGTAATGCAATCCCAGACAAAGTAATACATACATATTTAAATACATACATGATTTAAATAATTAGAAGGAAGACAGATGCATTTTCACCAGGATAAATAATGGGTGTGTTTAGGGCTTTAGGTTAAGTCAAGTTGGGTTAGGTTAGATTTGGGTAGGGTAAAAAATAAGTCAGGTTTAAGTTAGGTCAGGTCAGGTTTCGTTAGGTTAGGTTTGGTTAAGTTTTGTTAGGTAAAGTTCTGATCTAGGTAAGGTTAGATTATCGGGTAGGTTAGGTTAAGTTTAGCGAGGAAAAGTTCAGTTAGGTTAGGTTAGGTTATGGGGTACCGGTAGGTTAAGTTTTGTTAGGTAAAGTTCTGATACAGGTTAGATTAGATTAGATTATTGGTTAAGTTAGGTTTGGTTAAGTATAGTGAGGTAAAGTTCTGATATAGGTTAGGTCAGGTTTCGTTAGTTTATAGGTTAGAATAGGTTAGGTTAAGTTAGATTGTAGGTTAGGTTAGGATAGGTTAGATTAAGTTTTGTGAGGTAAAGTTTTGATATAGGTAAGATCATAGGTTAGGTTAGGTTAGGTTAAGTTTTGCTAGGTAAAGTTCTGATATAGGTTAGGTTAGGTTAAGTTAGATTATAGGTTAGAATAGGTTAGGTTAAGTTAGATTGTAGGTTAGGTTAGGATAGGTTAGATTAAGTTTTGTTAGGTAAAGTTCTGACATAGGTTAGGTTAGGTTGTGTTAGGTAAAGTTCTAATATAGGTTAGGTTAGGTTAGGTTAAGTTAGATTGTAGGTTAGGTTAGGATAGGTTAGATTAAGTTTTGTTATGTAAAGTTCTGATATAGGTAAGATCATAGGTTAGGTTAGGTAAAGTTGTGATATACAGTAGGTTAGGTCAAGTGAGATTAAGATTAGATTATAGGTTAGTGGCACATCACTCCAACCTCTCTTGTAAATACCTGTTGCTACCCTCTTTCACTCACTACTAACTTTCACCACCAGGACCAGCTCTCTCTCTCTCTCTCTCTCTCTCTCTCTCTCTCTCTCTCTCTCTCATATGACCGGTTCCCAACAAGGTCACGAGGTCATGCCATACATATTATAAGTCGGTCTCGCTTTCTTACAGAGAGAGAGAGAGAGAGAGAGAGAGAGAGAGACAGAGAGAGTAGGGGATATTATCGGTCGTGTTTGTTTGTGTGTGTGTGTGTATATATATATATGTTTATTTGTGTATCCTTCCATCCCTCCCTCTTCTCTCACTTTGGCTGGGATAATATCTTGCTGGTGAATAATTTTTTGGATGCTACTGATTCCTCCAAACTATGCCAGGCAACAGACTAGCCCAATGTTATTATCAGGGGATCTGTTTCGTGGGACAGTTTTGAGGAATTATTAGCCCTCCAATTCACCAAATGGGTTGTAAACAATAGATAACATACATATATAGCCCCTTCCCTAACTTTTATGATACAACACAACTTTTATGATACAACAGGAAGTAAACATTGAATTAAACACAAACTTTGCAATTAAGTACGTTTCATGCAACTGAGTATCAATATGAAATAATAACACAATCACTTGCAACTTAACACATTATCATGCAACCGAGAGTCAACATTTATTAATACAAATACTTGTATTGTAACATAATTAAGTTATCATGCACTCGGTAGCGAATCTAATACTTGCAACATACTAGCCTACTCATCTATCTGCAAAAGAATGCTAGCATTTGATATAAAATAAACACTGAATGTTACACGTTTTCATGCAACCGAAAATCAACATTTAATTATAACAAACATTTGCAACTTAATACGCAACATGCAACCGAGTCAACATTTAATAATACCACAAACACATCATGCAATTTAACACATTCATGCAACCGAGAGTCAACATTGATAATACTACAAACACATCTTTCTATTTAACACATTCATGCAACCGAGAGTCAACATTTGATTATAGAACACAAACACATCTTTGCATTTAACACGTTTGCAAGCACTCGGACGCGAACATTGATAACACAAACATTTCATTTAACACTTGCAATTGTTCACACGACACGTTAATCTTGCAAACACAAAACCCCTCAGCTACTGTTGCATTATTAGATCACACGCAACAAACAACAACAACACTGGTTCTCTTTATCAACGCTCAATTGACTCACTATCAAACAAACACCTTGAACAAACAGATGACTGGCTGACTTGCTGGCTGGCTGACTGGCTGGTAGTGAATGAAGACGTTGTTTTGGTGTTGAAAAGTAAAGAGAGAGTGTGTGTTGTTGGTGGAGGTAGAAGTAAGGGGAGGGAGGGAGGGAGGTTGGTTGGTTGGTTGGTTGTGCTAGTGAGAGCAGAGCGCACCGTTAGTATGCGCCCCGGGGATGACACACACACACACACACACACACACACACACACACACTGTATACTGTACTATTAAACCTCTCGATATATACTGTATGTGGAAGATTAGTACACACGCACACACACACGCTGTATATTTTTAGACCTCTCCATAATTATATACCGTATGTGCATGATGGGAATAGAAGAGAGATAGAGAGACAGACAGAGAGAGAGAGAGAGAGAGAGAGAGACAAACACTCACACACACCGTTTATTTGTAGAAAACGATAGTTGGTTTGTTTTATTAATAAAAGTTGTTAACTCTTTCTGGATGGATGGTTTAGTGTGTGTGACTGTGTAGCCAACATCTGGCCAAGACTTCTGATAACTCTTTGGTCACATGATATCAAAGTTATAATCAAACATTAGACTTAGAGTATCATAACCATTTAATTCACCTACAACAGATGGCTCCATGAAAGGCCAAACTGCCTTGTCTCACTCTGACTGTTTCGTTAGTTTTTCACCAAGTATATAGAATTATATATTATTACTAGCTGGGGTACCCGGCTTCTCTCGGGTTTATATAAAATGAATGCCAATACTTGTTTTTAATTATAAACATACTGTTCAAAACATATAAAGCTTTTAAGACTTCGCAAACATTTGCACAGTGTAAGCTGATTAACTTAACTTGTCTAATGCAATAAAGAAAGACAAATCACCTGCCAGGACTTGTTTATTAAACATTGTAAATACATGTAGACTATTCACAGCCTTTCTGTGTAAGGCTTAAGTGTAATTCCAAATCTAAGTTTGTTTAATGATTTGACCTCATCCTCTGTAAATTTTTTAGAACATTTAATTCCATGGACTTGTTGCACAATCTTGTTAGGTGTAAGACATTTTACTAATTTGCTCATTGAAGACGATATTTAAGCACAACAATACTTATACCAAGATGTTCCTGTGGTAACCATACCCTGTTATATTAAATTTCCAATCCTATCCAGTTGGTTTTGTTGCCTTTATTAGCCCATGTTGTTGACCTAACGTTGCTCATTTGCTCATTGAAAATGACGTTTGAGCACAACAACACCTAGCCCTTTGTACCAAGTGTCATGTTATTGCCAGTACGTTGTGTGGACCTTACTGGCTCATTTAGGCAGGTGTAAGAGCATTTTGCTCATTATGCTCATATGCTCATTGAAGATGACGTTTGAGCACAATACCAAACCCATGTTCTTCGGGTAACAATACCCCTTTGTACCAAGTTGCATGTCATTGCCAGCACGGTTTGTGGACCTTTTTAGCCCATTTTGGCAATTTTGAGCTCAGTATGCTCATTTGCTCATTGAAGATGATGTTAGAGCACAATGACACCCAGCCCATGTTCTTCCTCGGGTAACAAAACCCTTTGTGCCAAGTTTCAGGCCATTCCGTCCAGCAGCCAAAGCCGGACAGACAGGCACACACACACCCCCATCCACAGACAAACAAAACTCTACTCTTTATAATATTATATATAGATTATAGGAAGCTATGAGTGGGCCCTGCTGGAGAGTCTTGTTACTATACTATACACCCAAAGGATCCCAGCGGGGGCCATATCAAAGTTAAAAAAAACTATATAAAGAACAAAATAATAAAAAGAACGCAAAACAGATTACTGAAGCAAAAAACTATTTACCCCTCTCTTAAATATAAACAGATTTTCAGCATTGACAACATTATTTGTGAGTTCATTCCACAGTTTAGAAACAAAGGGAATAAAACTTATAGAAAATTGTGTATTGTTTGAACGAATTGGTGAAATTGCAAGATCATTTTGATTTATAGAGTATCTACTAGTAGTTAACCTAGATGTTTGAAATGGTGGCGGAAGCTTTGTATATATAAACTTCGAATCACCATGAAGAAATAAGATGCAAATCAACCACAGAAGGGAAATAGGATATGTAAGTTCTTTCGTATACTACAGTAGTAACATCTTCAAACTAATACTTTTGTCTGAAGATGTAGTATACGAAAGTATGTAGTTCTCGTTTGTCTTTTCCTGTTTTAATTAACGCAGTCACCTGTTGTAGCCGAATTAGAAGGAATATATATATATATGAGTAAGTTTCTTGGCATAGTTTGTATGAATCAGTAACTCTCATATCTGATCACAAGAGATTACCACATTTATATCATCCTCCCAGCTATGTCAGGGAATAGAGTACTTACTTAAGTATTACCAATGAGGGATCTGTTTTAGTTTGGAGGAATCATTTGCCCCCTAAACCTAAGTGACTGTCTCGACCCCTATGACTCGAAGCATCTAAATACCAACTCGAGAGGTTGGTTTTCCCTCGCTTGGACACATACAGAGGTCGGTTGGTCCGTGGTCAGTACACAGTCAGCAGTAGTTGGAAGAAGTAGTACAGCAACGTACAGTATACAACACAGCAGCAGGTGGGGCATCTTGGTTGTTGTGATTCCTGTAGCTTTTCTCTAGGTTTGTTTGTATTATTATTGTTTCATTTTTATCATTTTTACCTTCGTGATTGGTATAGTGCTTGGGGTTATGTAATTAGTAATATTGCCTTAAGATATGGTACAAGGAATTGGAACTTCTTTGAATGATGAGGATTATACAACGTCAACTTTGAGTGACTAGGACTTCTATATTTCACAATCATGATCAACAGTGAATCTCCTGGTGCTTGTGAAGGCATGCTTTCAATCTATTGAAACTCAAATATATTTATTAGACTTTTTTGAAGTGAAGGAAAAGCATCCACAGCTTCGAAGCGAGCTTGTTTACTTGGGCCAAGTTAATAATGGATATATATAGCCTACATACGAACAACTGGAATCTCTCAATCTAATTCTTGTGAATACCGTCCATGAGTAATTCCTTACGCTGTCTAATGTTTAATTACAAAGTTCTACTGTTAACAAGTAATACTTTTCTCCTTCCAGTACTGACTTGCCTGGGCGCACATTGGTGTAGTTAATGGCTTCCTTCACACTCTTCTTGACACTTGCCACAACCAACACCTACCAGTGTGCATCATAAGCTGACTACCCTAAAGTCTTCTCGGATATTTCCTTAGACTACAACAGGAGTCTCCAGTACCTACCACCCCTCTTGAACCAAGGTAAGCTTTTAACTTGCATAAAGGTTTTACACGCTATGCTTGAAGACTAGAATTAAAAGTTATCGATTAATGTGTTGACATCTGTGTATATATGGTTATTCTCGTTCACTCTATAGTCTGTTCAACATGTGAGCTTCGCCTGCGTATATCACCCGCGTTTTTCTTATAACAGAAACTGTGATTGTCTTTTATAAATAAGGATCTGTCAGAGCAAGGCCAGTACTGTTTAGAGTAGACCTTGGGTCAGAGTTAGTATAAAGTAGTTCTTATATTGTGTGAGGTTGGACATGGAGGAGAAGAGATGATGAAGGAAAACAAAAGAGTTTAATTGATTATGTAGCTGTGTATGAAAGATTACGGAAGGATGTGATGGCTGCTAAAGTAGTGAGAGGAGTGATTCAATGCTCTGACCATTTTGCGGTCTTGGTAAGGATTAAGGTCAGGGTTAAGTGGGAGTACTGTAGGAAGGATGAAAGAGTGAACAAGAGGGAGGTGGTAAGTGGAAGATTGAATCCAAATCTAAGATTTGGGATTGAATGACATCGAGTATAGAGAGGAATATAAGAGGAGGGTGGGTGAGGTGCTGGAGGATGCAAGGCTGGATATAGGGGAGGGAGTGGGAGTGAATGATGTGTATGAAATGTTAAAGACACTAGTAATGAGGACAGCAGTAGAGGTAGTGGGATACAAGACACAGAAGAGGGGCAAGAAAGGGAGTGCTTGGTGGTCAGAAGAAGTGAAAGATGCAATAGAGAAGAAAAGGAAGGCATATAGGAGAATATTACAGAGGAATGTGTAGGAGGAAGTGAAAGAGAGGTGGAAGAGAGAATATAAAGTATGTAAGAGGCAAATGAAGAGGATGGTGAGTAAGAGTAAAAGGAGACTGGATGAGGAGTTTGGTAGGAAACTGAGTGAGAAGTTTAAAGAAAACAAGAAATTATGCTGGAAGGAGGTTAAAAGAGAAAGAGGAAAAGGAAAGTCTGGTAGCGACGTGAGAATGGAGAGGATGGAGTTTCTGTGAGTGGAAGTGAGGAAGTGAAAGAAGTGTGGAAGAGGCATTTTGATTGTTTGATGAATGAGGGTACGGGAGGGGAGGCGGTGGTGATATGCATGGAGATGGAGGCAGGTGACAGACGACAGGGATAGGAAAGTTGAAGATGGGAAAGGCACCGGGGGTGGATGGGATAACTGCGGAAATGTTAAAGTGTTGGGGGGGGGGGAGGTAGTAGTTGAGTGGATGTTGCTTATATGCACATTGGCTTGGAGAGGTGCCAGAGGATTGGAGGAGAGCCATAATTGTACCTTTGTATAAGGGAAAGGATGAATGTGGTAGCTATAAGAGAATAAGCCTTCTTAGTGAACCGGGGAAGTGTGTGGGAATGTTCTTACTGAAAGACTGGTTGAAGTAAAGGGGAATAAAATTACCGAGGAGCAGGGAGGGTTCAGAAAGGGTAGAGGATATGTTGACCAGATATTTGCATTATAATCAAGTGGAAAAATTGATGGTGTTGGGATCTTTGCTGAAAGGCATCGAGGCCTTTTATGCAGATGCAAAAGCATGTGTACCGGTAGAGGGTAGGGCTGAGACAGAGGTGTGTTATGTCACCGTGGCTGTTCAACACATATATATATATATATATATATATATATATGGATGGTTGTATGAGAGATGAAAGCCAAAGTGAATGGCCTGAGGGTGAAGTTGAGGCTGAATGAAGTAAATTGGTCCTTGGTGGCAAGCTTATTTGCGGATGACACTGTGTTGATGGCTGAGAGTGAAAGGGAGTTACAGAGAGTGGTGGACGAGTTTCAGTTTGTGTGTAAACGAAGGAAACTGAAGGTGAATGTTGGTAAAAGTAAAGTGATGGTATTTGAGAGCAGAAACTGAAGTGATTGACTTTGCTACACCTTACAGAGTGGGAGTACCAACTGGAACTAGTGTGAGATAACTCTGAGGGGTGAGAGGATGGAGGAAGTGAAGGAGTTCAAGTAGCCTACCTGGGTACAGTTCTGTGTAAACATTGAAGTATGGAAGGAGAATTAGGGAGAGAGCATTGAGGGGTACAAGTCACAGGATCACTGGGGAGGATTATGAAGGGTAGAGGTGTGAGTATGGAAGCGAAAATGGGACTACGAAATAGTATAATCCTGCCAACACTGACATATGCGTCGGAGACGTAGACATGGAGTAGTGCTCATCAGTCTAGAATAGTTGCAGTGGAAATAAGTTACTTGAGAGGAGCATGTGGAGTTTCTAGGTGGGATGGAGAGAGTAATGAATGTGTATGAGAGATGTGGTATGAGTGAGAAGGCAATTGGTATTGAGAGTGGAGTGGTTGAGAGAGTGAAGAATAATACATTGAGGTGGTTTGGAATTGTAGAGAGAATGCAAAGTAAGGAGTTGTGGGACCTGGTGTGAGAGGCAGACCTCCGGTTAGATGGCAGAACAGAATGGAAGAGTATGTAAAGGAGATAAACGTGAGGGGCAGAGGAGGGCTTGACAAAGTAAGGAGGGAGTGTTGGAACAGGGAAAACCATGGTGGGAGTTCCTGGAGGGAACGAGGAGTCAGAGCTATTTATAGATGGACATGTCCACTGTACTTGGAGATTCTCTATTGCTAAATTGGAAAGCTACAGATTCCTCCTAATCAGAAAACACACTCAATGGTACTAATAAGGGATGTTTCATGGCATAGTTGAGAGGAATCGGGGACGTTCTAATTCACGAACAAAAATCTACCCCTTAATTTTTTTGTTATGTAACCGAGAATTGTAAAGCTTTAAGTCAGTTGATTTAAAGGACTATAAATAATAATGTTTTTGTGGATACTGGATACTATTACGTGTAAAAGTCTGATATAGAAAAGAGTACAGTACAGGCATGTCTGTGTTACATCGGTCATAGTGTTTTGTGAATTTGGGTAGTCCATATCTACAATGGGATGACAAATTCTAAAACCCTAATAGTTTAAAATTGGAAGTATTGTTGGTAAATCTGGAGCAACTGATTCCCCCAAACTATTCCAGGCAACAGAACACCATTACAGTATTTTTGTTTATTTGGTCCTGCTGCCTGGCCTACTTTGGAAGAATCATGGCACTTAATGTAAAAAAAAAAGTGAATTGCCCCTTTTATTTCTGAATACCACCCTGTTGTATTTATAATGAAATGGTCAATAGGTATGTTGTATTTATTTATTCACTTTGTTTTCCGCCAGTATCTGTGGACTCTTGATGGTGCCTTGTACCATCTCTTGTGATCTCTCTGACTCAGACGGACATCTTAACACTCCCGGCACCTCCCAACAAGTTTCTTCTGTTATCCTTCCAGTATGGATTATTGACTTTTCTTCTTGGTTCCAGTACCTGGGATCTCTTGGACTGAAATGAAAAGATAAGTGCATCTTTTATCATTGGTATAATGAAGGATTTTGGGAGATTAGGTGTTTGGGGTCGGCAAGTTCTATGTTTTTGCTTAATTGGTATTTATGGCACAATTTAGAGGATGCCTTACCCTCTCATATAAATAATAACAGATATTGTGTGTATCATTAAAGATTTGTTGATAACTTTAGATCTACTGTTTAAAGGGTAATCAATTGTGGGGAGTTGGAAGGCTAAAATGTCCTCAATATTTGCTAGGAAAGGAAAGTGATTTGTTATAGAGAGGATCTGCTTTGTCGCCTGCTTCCTATTTGCTGGCAGTGGAGGATTCCCTTAAGGAGTTTCCAACCTTGATGTAATTACACACTTTGAGCAGCTGGCAATGCATGCTGGTCACTTGTTTTTTATCATGGTAAATTCATGTGTAAACTTGGGGGAACTCTTTGAATAAAAAAAAAAAAAAATTGTACCAGGCTCTAGGATAATGTAATGAAATGCCAAGGTGTGTAAAAGATTCTGTCAAGATTGTTAGAGTATACCTTTTCGAGTGTTGTGACTTTCTGTACTTATAATTTGCCTACAAAGGAGGATGCTATGAAGTTCAGACTTGAGAAATGAAAGAATAAGTTCACGATGGACTGTTATGGTTGTTGTTGTAGTTCCCCAGACTGTCTTATGGTTGTAAGCTGAAGTTGGTTATTTTGTAATGATGCAACAGTGTGTAAGGGATAAGATTCCTATCTTGAAGGAAACTGATCTCTTGTTCATGTACAGTCGGCAAAAAAAGTTTCGTTACCGTCCTTTTAACACTGTGATGTAATGTTGGTAGGCCTGGCGTGACGTGAGTGTCTTATATATAACTCCGTCACCCCATGTGCTCCTCAGTGTCTATTGGGCAGGGGAGTAGGAATGACGTTCTTTAGCCAGTGCTACTTTTTCTGGGTATTTCACGGTTATTCTTGTTCTAAAATACTCAAACTCATTTCTTTATGTTTAATAATGAATAGTTAAATAGCAAGAGTTCTTGAACACTCAATTTAATTTAAAATCAGCTAAACTTTTGATATAAAAAAAAGTTGTCACTGACGCGGCCCAAGTATTATAGGCAGGGGCGAAGACAATACCAGTCTCAGATGACAAGGCACACCTGCCCAGTAGGCGGAGGACCAATCTTCCCGCGCTTAACCATGTTAAAATTAACGTAGGGGTGGTAACAAAACTTTTTATGCCGACTGTACAGTTGTGAGCAGATGACTCGAGGCCACCCCGTCCACCACCTTGTCGTGATAAGTTGCGTACCTTGCACGGCAACAGTGAGTTTTCATGGATCTTCTACTCACGGGTTTAGTTTGTTGTCGTTTCGAAACGTAGGTCTCCAAGTGTCTGACTCAGGCTGGTTTAATCTCTCTTGAATGTATAAATCATTATTCAGCTGTGCACACTGACAATACATTATGATATGGATATGAGTTATGTTTCAAAATCAGGTTAATTTAATTAAGAACAATTGACGTCAACAATTAGATTTTGGAGTACTGTAGTCAGAAAAACCTCGTCAAATTTTAGTATGACAGTGTTCAGCTTTAATATCCAATAATTAAGATCCATGCTTATTATTCCCAAGTATCAAATATAGGGTGATGACCCTAGTCAGCTGTTACAAGGAAAGTGATACTGGAGGTATAGGAGAATGTAAATCACCTGGTGGGTTGCATTGCTAGAGGTGGGGTGAATAGTCCTATTAGAAATACAATTTAATATATATATATCCGGAATATGGTGGAAGGGGTGGCCTCTTGATATCCCCTCCCCTGAACCTTTAATATCTCTAAGAAACATTCTTCATCCTACAGGTGTGTTGGCTGTTGGTCCACTGGAAGTCCGTTCTCCATCATCCCATATGTTTCCATTGCTCTACTCCAGGTGGCTTATGAAGAAATTGAAGTCTTGTTACTGGGGCTGGTTGCTGCTGCTCTGCACAGTAACAAAAGATGTAATGGAAGCAGTCTACACAGTCATATTTTCTACAGCTAGATTCAGTTCTGTATTGCCAGAAATGACGAGAGCTTTTATAGTTTTGAACTTTAGAAGTTTACTGAAAGCATTATTCCTTTAAGTGAAAAGCTCTTCTAGGGATTACTATACAGTAATTTACATGAACTGATAATCCAATGCTGTTCAGTCCAGTGATCTGGCCAGTCACAGAGTATTCATCAGCAATGGATTCTTAGCCCTACTTTCTGCTGTGTTTAAGTGGAGAGACACTAGTGTTTGTGCACTGTTTACACTATGCTTTTTCCACCTGAACACAGCAGAAAGTAGGGCATTATATTTCCAAAATCATGCTAGTTGGTGTGGATATTGTAAAAACTTGAGTGAAGTCTTGTATATTATCATTCTAAGTATAATAAAAATAACCACTGAAAAAAACTTATGTTTTCTAACCCATTATTGAAACTGATCTACATCAAACCATATTACATCTGAGTTACACTGGTACAATTAGAAAAATATGAATTGTGAAGAGTTCTGACTCTATTCAGTATATCAATGTCTAATTGTTTGTAGTGCTCATAACTGTAATACAGGAAATGTACAGCCATGGCTGATAGTGGTGGACCAGGGTCCAAGGAGTGTTGGAGAGCAACTGAACAGAGTTAGAACAAATTAATTTTCCAAACCATTCTCAACGTTGAGAGAGGTTTAGAAGACTCACTTTTTCGAACTGTTCAGTTGCTCTCCAACTCTCCTTGGACCCTGGTCCACACTATCAGCCATGGCTGTTCATTTCCTACCAGATGTACAAAAATGATGTGGAATCTTTGGCCAGAAACAGTATATACTATCATACTGAAATTTCCTTATGGTAAATCTGTTAAAACAATATTTTACTAAAATCCATACCTGCAACAAATAACCTGTGAAAATCATATGATATTTTCAAAAGAAGAAACTTGTCTTAGATCTATTTTGAAACTTAAGTGAATGTCATTCAAACAAGTTAACTCTGGCAAATGAAAGCCTCAATATGTTTCCACAAGCAACAGATTATTCTGGACAATGGAAGTACAATTACCCAACAAAAACTGGTCTCTAATCTCACTGCAACTATATAAACAGGAATTTGGCAGCTTATGAAAATGGCAAGTGATTTGTTTTTATACAAAACTATCAATGGGTTTGGGACATTGCAACACTCGTTGCTGCTATGTACAAGCAGCAAAAAAAGTATCCACACCACCCTTATGGACAGTGATATGCAGTGTTGGTGTTGCTGATTACAGATAAGCCACTCAAGACACTTTCAGTATTTTATAATAATGAATTACAAATAGTAATTCACTTATAATTCTTTCCCTAATTAAAGAATATTAAAATTTTCATGAATGGTAATAAAAATTAGGTTTGGTAATGAGGCCAATTTCAAATCTGGCAACCCACACATCAAGAGTACCAACCTTACCGTGCAAATTTTTTTAATTTCAATGTAAGGGTGGTGGTGATACTATTTTTGCCGACTGTACATTGAACAATAATGACAGGATTTTAAACATAGGATGTAATTGTAGTTCACACTCCACATCTTACATTCTCTCCACATGTTCAAACCACCTCAATGTATTACGCTTTACCCGCTCAACCATTCCACACTCAATTGGCTTCTCACTCATGCCACATCTCTCATACACACTCTCATTACTGTACTCTCTCCATCAACCTGGTAAGACCACCTGCTCCTCTCAAGTAACTCATTTCCATTTCACCTATTCTGGACTGGTGAGTCCTACTCCATGTCCATGTCTCCAACACATACAGTATGTCAGTGTTGACAGGATTATACTATTTCGTAGTTCCCTTTTCACTGCCATACTCACACTTCTACCCTTTATAATCCTCCACAGTGATCCTATGACCAGTCTACCCCTCGCTGCTCTCTCCCTAATATCTAGTTCCATACTGCCATGTTTACACTACTGGTCCCAAGTACTTAAGCTCCTTCACCTCCTCCATCATCTCACTCCTTAGAGTTATCTCACACTTAGTCCAAGTTGTCACTCCCACTCTATAGGGTGTAGCAAAGTCATTCACTTCAGTTTCTGCCCTCTCAAATACCATTACCTTACTTCTACCCACATTCACCTTCAGATTCCTTTGTGTGTTGTTTACACACAAACTGAAATTCATCCACCACCCTCTGCAACTCCCTTTAACTCTCAGCCATCAACACATTGTATATCATCAGCATTTAAACTTGCCACCAAGAACCAATTTACTTCATTCAGCCTCAGCTTGGCTCCCAGGCCATTCACTTTGACCTTCATCTCCTTCATACAACCATCCATATAGACACTGAACAGCCACGGTGATAAAACACACCCTTGCCTCAACCCTACACTAATATAAAAACTTTCACTCAGACCACCCTTTACCTGCACACATGCTTTTGCTTCTCTATAAAAGGCCTCAAAGCTTCCCAGCAAGCGTCCACTAACCCCGAAAATCCTTAGCACATCTGTCATAGCTCTCCTATCAACCTATCATATGCCTTCTCCAGGTCCATGAAGGCAGCATACAGTTCCTACCCTGTTCAATATATTTCTCCACTGTTAATTATATTGCAAATATCTGGTCCACACATCCTCTCCCCTTTCTGAACTCTCCCTGCTCCTCACTGACTTTATTTCCAGTTACTTCAACCAGACTCTCAGTAAGAACCTTCCCATACACCTTCCCTGGTACACTAAGAAGGCTTATTCCTCTATAACTACCACACTCATCTTTACTCCCCTTCCCCTTATACAAAGGTACAATTATGTCTCTCCTCCAATCCTCTGGCACCTCTCCCTGCCTCAAGCCAATGTGCATATAAGCAACATCCACATCACCACTACCTCCCCCCCCACACTTCAACCTTTCTGCAGTTATCCCATACACCCCCAGGGCCTTTCCCATTTTCAACCTTTCTATTGCTCTCCTAACCTCTTCCTTCCCAGGTTTTTCCTGCACACCCTGTCTCCTACCACCTGCCTCTATCGCCATGCATGTCACCACCGCCTCCTCTCCCATCCCTTCATTCATCAAATAATCAAAATACCTTTTCCACACTTCTTTCATCCTCTCTCTTCATTCTTATGCTGCCAGGCTTCTCTTCTCCTCTTTCTTTCCATATCTTATTTTATGATATGCACTTTTTCATTTTATATATTTCACATTCATTACCTTATACAAATATTCATGTTGTTCATTTTATATATTTTACATTCATTACCTTATACAAATATTCATGCTATTAATTTTTTTTCATCATAGTGCTGTTTTCCTACCATCATGACCCACTGTTCTGGACAATTCTAAAACACTTTCCTCTCTGCCATTTCCGTTGTCAATAATGTTTGCCTCAGATAGGTCTCGGTAGTCTGCCCCAGTCCAGTTTAAGTTTGGTTTGATCAAGTAAACTCTGGCTAATTCTAGAACATATAAATATCAACTTAATAATGCATTTTTGGCTTGTCTTTGAGACTTAGATGAACAATGTCTTAGAATGGTCCAAAATCGTAGGTAATGATGGTAGAAAAACCGTACTAAGGTAAGGCAATATAATAAAATATTACTACCAACATTTTCAATATAAATTCTATTTCACTTTACCTGCTAAAACTGTACAATTTCACACTCATGACCCAAGATGAGGGGCTGAGAGGTGGCTTGTGGAATGGAATGGCAGGGCATGGCACCAGCACACACATGGCCATATTCAATAACATCCGTGGTGTATACAATGGCGTGGTACCGGTATAATGGCTGTATTGTTGTCTATGGAACCATCGCACCGGTACCACACCATTGTAAGCACCACAGATGTTCTTGCATATGGACACACAATCACACACTGAAAAAAATAACAACTGGTATAAGAAAATGTCAGATTGTCTACTCCACTTTCTTTTTAGTTTTTTTACGTGGGAAAAATGTTCAAAAATCGTTTAAGCTACCTGCTCTTGGTAGATACAATACTCTGATTGCAGCTACCGGTACATATTTGATAGGAATTTTTTTATTATCATTATTATTCATTCCTCATAAAATGTTTACTATAAATAATTCTATTATTATTATTAAAATAGACCAGAGACACAAAGCTGGGAGAGAATGCAAGCATTCTATCAATCCGAGGACCCCAGCCCCATGAATCCAATAATAATAATAATTCTAGTCAATAACAATAATAACAACAACAATAATAATTATAATTCAGTATTATTCAAGCACTTGTCCATAATCATAACCATCAATTCTTTTCTGTCATTACATTTCTTAATACATGTACGTCATTTCCTCATAAGTTATTTCCGTCGCAAATGCATAGCTTTCATAATACAGCTACCCTTAATTGATTCAATTTTTCTTCATCCGCGGGCTGTACAGAGGCCATAATGTTGTGAACGGCCAATCAGCGTGCTTGATTAACAAACCTCAATTTTAACAGCCAATCAGTGTGCATATTCAAATGGGGCATTTTAAAATTTGCCTGACCTTACCTAACCTAACCTAGACCACATCAGACTACCGGGTCCTAACCTGGGCAAACTACTGAACCGGGAAATAACCGTGGTAAAGTACAGGAAATGACCGGGGCATAATACTGGGACCTAGCCGGATCTGGCAACACTGCTACAAAACGGTATAATACCAATTCAAGATAGCCACCAAGTGTTTACATCATCCCGGTGGACTGCTAAGGTTTGCCCCCGGTAGTCTGTCCCGGTTAGGCCCGCGGTCCAGATTAGGTAAGGTTAGGCCAGGACAGGGTATTTATTGAAAGAATTACCGTTTTGCAGCAGTGTTGCCAGATCCGGCTGGGTCCTAGTATTTTGCCCCAGTCATTTATTGTACTTTATCACGATTATTTCCCGGTAGTTTGCCCAGGTTAGGTTCCGGTAGTTTGCCCAGGTTAGGTCCCGGTAGTCTGATGCGGTCTAGGTTAGGTTAGGTTAGGTCAGGTCAGGTAAGGTCAGGCTAATTTCAAAATGCCCCATTTGAATATGCCCTATCTTGGAAATGGGTCATTTGCGGAGAAAATGCCATAGATGAAAATAGTCTTAGAATGGTCTATATAAGTGGGTAATGAAGGTAGAAAAACCGTACGCAATAACGGTAATTCATTCAATATTTACCCAGGACAGTTCTACCTTATTCTGTTTAATGCGTTGTAGTTTTTTCAGACGAATCTGTAATTAGTTCAAATCTGGAGAAAATTAGTGTCCAGAGATTGGGTAGGGGAGGGGGTGATGTGACCAAGAGATTCATTAATAACACACTATAAAACATTGCATTCTGAAAACCTCGAGTTGAAAAGACATTATGGACAACCGCTTGTATATTACCAATAATAATAATAATGATAACAATAACTTTTTCTCCTCGTGACTTATTATATTCACCACAAAACCTTAATTTAACTCACCTGAGATATACTACTGAGTCCATCCTTTCGTTTTTTAGTCCATTTTGACGCTGACGTGAAAATATAAACCTTACAGAGTCATTATTAGCACATAAAAAATATATATATAATCACTGCCTATGCTTACATGTGGTGGTTTGTTTACATCAGAGTTGCCAAGGATGAAATTGAAAGGTTGTCAAGGCGCTATTTTCAGCCCAATATCACCACATATATAACCAAATGTAGCCAATAAATAGCCCCATTAGGTCTACGAACAGAGTTGCCAAGGTTGAAAAGAGCTGTCAATGCGCTATTTTAAGCCCAATATCGCCAGTTATAACCAAACGTAGCCAATAAATAGCCCAAAAGGCTCTACGAACAGGATAGCCAACAGAAATAGTCCATGATGGGCAGCCTCGTTCCATCTTTTCAACAGCGCCTTTTGAGGGAAACTGACACTATCCTAAGTCACGGCTCATAAGGGGATAGTATACTTCTGTTATACTGGAGTTGTTGTTGACGTTCTCCCGGGACAGAATGGCCTCCTGCCCCACAGACGCTCTGGTCGCAGTGGGAAAAAAAAAAAAAAAAAAAAAAAAAAAAAAAAAAAAGGAAGGAAGGGCTGGTCCTATGTGTGTGGACTATCGAAGCACCTCACATGGATTTTAATCCATGTGGGCAGATCTCGTTAAATCCACTAGAAAGTGACCAGATCCTACAACAATCTTTATTCTAGCCCTATGGGTGATGGCTAATATTCAGAGAATAAAGTTAGCCCCCCTGGGCTGATATTCTGGAGTGCCTCGATTCCTCTAAAGTATGCCAGGAAACTGAATCACATGAACAAAAATAATGGTGTCCTGTCCTTAGAGGAATAATTTACTCCCAATTTAGCAGATTTACCAACACTATACTAACCCCTTAATCCTCTGATACAAATGCATTAACTATTCTTCTTCCCCTCCCATTATATTACAATTCTCATTATATCTACTTTTAAACATTTCGTGTTTACTGCCTCTCCCAATAGTGAGCTTGGAAAGGGGTGGGTCAAAATTAAGAGAGCATGACTGTACATTATAAAAAAGTTTCCCATGCTAGCTGACAGGATTATCCTACTCAACCAATCCAGGGCATATAATTATAGTTTCCACTTTGATTTACCATTTCAGGAGTTAGTCATTTATTTATTATACATTCACTACCACAACTTTAAAAATCCGTTCTTCAAAATATCCTATACAATTTTTTTTTTTTGTCCTCTGAGCTCCTCCAAATCCAATCATGCTATACTGTACTAATAACTTTGTAACCCCTAAACTCTCCTGAATCAAGAAAGCTGAAAATTATAGTTCAATTATGATGAACAATCCACTAACAGGAGTATCCTGAAAAGATATGAAATGGACAATGTAAGTGTAGTACTTGTTGAATTTATTTGGCCAACCTACAGATGTCTGGACATGTACTGAAACAAATTATACATACAGTGTACTGTATACACACATGCATCCCAGTACTATACTGTACTTACATTCACTCATATTTGGTTGAGTTACTCTGTAGTGATTACTCCATGCTGGGTTAAAACAACTTCAGGAGCTTTAGGGTGGTATTATAAAAAACCTGTGTCACTCGTATTGCAAAATCATACTAATTCAAGTACTGTAGTAGTTAATAATATCACCCTTGGTATCCTCCTCTTCAATGATTTACTAACCCTTATCATTAACAATGACCAAAAACAGGAACCTTGTTCTTGTACTCTTAAAATTTCCCTGCTTACTGTAATAAAGTACCATGATTGCTTTTTTACCATTACACTTCTATCGGTTTAATTCTGTAATATTTTAACAAACTTAATATACTTTCAGGTAATGTTACTATATCTCCAATGAGTGAAACTTTATCAATGAATAAACTGAAGGTGGTAATATTTTTCTGAACTCTTACTTAAAAACTGTTATGGGTAGAACACAACCACTATATTATGACATGAATGTTTCCATTATGAACTCCTGGGTGAAAAAATTTTCCTGTTTAATTTAAATAATTAACCACTGTTAAGGAGGCAGTACAGTCTTGGTAAATTTGGATCAATTGTTTCCTCCAAACTATTCCAAGCAACCGGCCACCTTTATTTTTGTTTATATGTCCTGTTTCCTGGCCTAGTTTTGAGGAATTAAGATGCTCCAGTGTACCAAAAGTATACTATCCCTTTAAACAGTTCTTATAACATGAGAATGGTACAGCAATAACCCTTCACCCATACAATTACCTGTATCATATAGCCCTTCAGTAACATATATTTCATCCTTGTGTAAAAAACTAGTACTGTACTGTACTGTATGTAGAAGTCCAAACAGGTCCTTTGGTACCAAAATGTTTAATAAATGGACAAATTAATGGGAAAGTGGCAAATGGAATGGAATAGGAAGATGATAATAAAAGAAGTGAGGATAATGAGTAATGCATCTTTTGCCTTTAACAAAAATATAAGATGTACTTCCTCAGACAAGAAAAACTGTCTGATGAAATGTTGTCTGCAATTGAGCCATCACTGTATATGATGCAGGTACAATACTTTCCCTCAGTTGAATGATATTCTCTACCTTCAACCAATAAGAACTTCACTTAGGGGGAAGGAAGATGCTGTACTAGACTGATGTTTACCTCCCCCTCACTTGAACGGCACTGCCAATGTAAATATTCCTTAAGACACCTATCTAAGATTTACCAAGAATGGAGAAATCAATGCATACTACTCTTCTAATGGAACACATTTGCTCTGTGATAAACTAATACCCAACTAGCCACAGTGAAAAACATTATCCATCACCAGCAACACAGGAATAAGTTGTTTCTTTCTTTATAATTATAGTAAAACAAACAAAAACGGATTTAATTTATGACCACTTTCAGAACATTCAATATACAGGACTTATCTTCAAAAATAGTTTGTATAATGTTATGTGTACTTCTGTTTTTTAATATCTCTTTATGAAGATACTCTAACCAACCTTGGTAAGGATTTTTCAGACGTTATTTTAAAACTGTACATTCTTCTGAGATGTGGTCTGGAGTTCTGGGCCAGGCAAGCTTGACGAGATTCAAGTGTCTGCCATAGCAAGCAGAAAGCTTTGCACTCATGTCATGCCATCACTGGGAATGGGTTGGCTGCCCTCCTTTAATAGGCTAAGTTAAGGTAGTTCAGCCTTGGGGTGCTACACCCCTGAGTGTAATAAAATGATACATGGTTGTTGCCCGTTACATATTTCTTCATGTTTATGTAGGTAAAATATAACCAAGCACTTCATGAGAAAATTTTCTATGGTAAATAATTCATCCTCAATTACTTGTTGTTCTTTGTAAAATTTCCTCACTCTTTTGAGGAAAATAAAAACACCTATGAAGCCATGATACATACTAAAAATTTGAGCCATATAAAACAATACAATATCACTGACCCTCCATCTAGAACCACACTCCAATAGCCAACACCTATAAAGAATAATGATGGTGATGCACAGCCTTTCATAATTATGGCCTTATGGTGCATCTATTTCAAGAACTGGAGAGAAAAAAAAAAAAAAAAAAAAAAAAAAAATCTATAAAAATAACTGAAAAAACGATACAACCTGTGACGAAAACTAAAAAACAAATCAGGGTCTGAGTAGCCTTGGCTCGTGCAGGTCCCTCCAGTCTATTTCCTCCACGGGTGCTTCCTCTTCCTCAGGGTCTTCAGTCAGGTCCACTTCCTCAGCCGTCAGGTCCACCTCCTCGAACTCATCGCGGGTTTTTTGCTTGGGCCTGATTTTGTCTGTAAGGGAACGAACTAATGACAGAACAATTCAATACAATAATGCAAAAACTATATAAGGCATTTGGTATTCTGATGGGACATGAACATGGGCAAATAAAGGGATATAATTCAAGTTTATACAAGACACACACAAATATAAAATAAAACTAGTACCAGGCGATAAAGAGCATTAGGCACTTGGATGGTACCAGAAAAACAGACAAATAAAATGTTGCAAAATTTAGCAAGTAAAATCTCACCTACAAACTTAAGATGAATGGTGGTGCCCTGAACCTTGACTACACGGGCTTGGAGGTAAGTGGAATATTCTGGGCTATAGTTCTCAAAGCTCAGCAACTTGACTGCGATGTACTGGCCTGCAGTGGGTGGGTCCTTCAGCAGCATGTGTTTCTTGAACCACTCCTCGCTTGGTTCGTCACAATACTGGTCTTGCTGAGTGGTGGCAGGGAGTACAGTGTCAGTTAACTATGGCAACTGAAGAATGGTTTTAATGTGATGGTAATGTGAGCAAATCCCTGAAACTATCATTACAGTGGATTCATCAGGAGTCAAATCTCGTACAACAAAATTCTAATCTTGCACATGGATGACAGGAAACCTCTACCCTTCATGAACAGCCTATTTACAGGAAATCATGAACTGCCTATTTACACTTGTAAACAGGGAAGATACAATTTCTCCTGCATAAAACCATTCTAATATACTGTACTACTGTTAAACTTTTGCACAAAGGCTGTCTATTTACACATGCTGCTGACCTTCTGTAAGACTGTTAGAACATAGAATATTCAAACTTGGTTAAGAAATATACAGCTTGAAAAACAGCATAATACAGAAAATATATAAGGGGCTTGAGTGAGAGGAAACTTATGACATTCTTTTGTGGATAACTTCATGTATACAAAATGTGTTAGTTGGCAATATACATGACAGGGTATAAAGGTGCTGTACTTTTCACATAATTTGTGTTATTAGTTGAGCATTCCATATTTACCAAACACTATATAAAGCAGCTAAGAAAAACAGTGCAAAGACCAGTGCCTCTACGAAAGCTGAGAACATGAAGCTTCACTACGGTACTGATTTTACAAAACTTATTCAGCAAACACACATCCCCCCACAAGTACAAATAATGGAGGTTTTACTGACTAGCTACCATTTAAAGTCAATGATCTCTCCATTTTCATGTACTGTACTGTATAAATATCTCCAAAGCGATGATTAAAGTATATAAAATGAAGCGATAGAAACTCTTCAGCGATGTTCCTCAAGGGTACATCGCACAGTAAACCCCCAAACCCGAACTGTATGGTGGGAATCTGCGTTTGCTTTGTAAATTTGTCCGGAACAGCGGCTTACCTGGGTAATGTAAGCCTTGAGCACAGTGCATGATGCAGGAGGAGGAGGCTCTTGGATTGGAGGAAGGAGAGAGGCACTTCGCTCTTCACACAGTCATGTATGTACTTTCCAAACTGCTCCTTAGGTCAATACTATACAGGACTGCATTTTTTTGACCAGACAAAAGTAATGTATGTCCGTATTGCACTCAGTTACCACAAAGTAAAAGTGAGGGAAAATAAGCGTACTGTAGCTTGATTCTTCAGCCAGATAGTAAGTCTCATATTTCTCTAATGCACTTTCTGGCCCAAATGGCCGTGCATTTTAGTTTGTTTACATAATATCCAGTGCTGCACCACCATCTTCAGCCTCCTCCCTCTTCTTCACAAGCATAAACTTTGAGCAGCACACACCCATCCTCTTGCTTTCCACAAGCTTGAGACTTAACTTAAGCAGACAAGGACCCGCAGTCTTCTTTGTTATAAAAAAGGCTGATAAGCAGTATGAGTACAGTACTGTAAACTCAGATTCCATTGCACCAAGTCACATACAGAGCGCAAGAAGATGGTAACACTGGGTTTTGGGGGGTGTTACTGTACAACATTACACCTTGAAGAGAACATCAGAGACAAGATAACCAACAAAGAGTAGCAACCACATGTATTGCAACCATTACTTATGTACTGTAATGAGATACGGTAGCAAGAGAGAACCATCATATATTGAGGCATAAAAAAAAATAATAAAAATTAAATCACATCTCAAGAAAGACCATACTGTACTTTAATATAACACTTGGAGATGTGAACCATACATACAGTATTACAACAGCAACCCATGTAAATATTAGTTGTTTTATCAAATAATTTAGAGTCTCCAATACACTAGATCCACACCCCACCATTTGGTCGTCAAGAAGGATGGGAGCCAAGTACAGTACTGTGGAATGTGCAGGTGATAGATACATAATTATGTGGTGAAGCAACAAATGAACAACTGGTGGTGAGGGAACAAGACAACTAGATCTTACAGGTACAGTTCTGCTAAACTGAGATTCTTTTTGCTGGGTACACACACACACACAAGGTACAGGGTGGTTTTCGTGAGCTGTAGTGCCCTCATGCCCTTTAGGCCAAACCTAGATGTTATATCAAGGGTGTCCTATTTCAGGGACCGTATTTACAACGGTAAAGTTAAATCCTAAACAAAACTTTGTCATTAAGTATTCATTAATGGCAAGGACAAGAACCCAGCATTGCTTGAAATAATTAAATAGACTCATACTTTAGGAGGAAAGAAAATCGACCACTGCTTCAAAATAAGCCTGAAATATTTTGGCGAGGCCAGTAATACAAACATGTGAACAAGTATGAACTCTGGAGAGCTTTATGAATAGAGGTCCGGGGTAGTCACAAATACCTGGCTGCAACCGTATTCTGTATGTAAATCATAAATAACATGAGTGGTAGAAGTGTGTGTGTGTGTGTACCACTATAGTTTAAGTTTTTCTTAATAGATGGCACTATGCAAATAATTCCAACTCCCTCTTTATTCAGCAGTTATTTAGAGGAGAAACCTGTGACAATAAAATGGAGAGCTACTGAATCCTCCAAACTAGGTCACAAAACCGATCTCCAATTAGAAACACCGAGGTGATTTGTTTACAGGCATAATTTGGAAAATTAAATAGCCTTCCCATTTACCAAACAAAGTTTTCCCTTAAGTACAGTCACAAGCACTGATAATTATTTTCAATTCTACATGAATAAGATTAAAACTGGTGACCTGTGAATATACTGTAGTTCTGAGTCAACTTTCAGCACATATCTAAAGAGGACTGTTGACATTACTGTATAAGTAAACTGGAAACTAATGAATCCTCCAACCTGTGCCATAAAATGATTTTTATACTAAGGGAGCCTAATTCATGAACAGTCTAGAGGAATCAATACACTACACCTTACCCTAAATAAGCATCTGGATATACAGTACATAATATTTAACGTATGGATCTCTATTCTTTGTCAATTTGTATTCGAACATCCCCTGACTCCTGTAACTCGTAGTACCATGTAAGCTTGACTGTATAAAGCTGGTGATTGCACACAGACTACCATGAAACACCAATATCACATAAAAAAAAATTATGTCAGAGTGAACAGGTTGTATGCAAGATACGAGTCCATGGGCTGTGGGATATATGTGCTGACCAGTATGATTCGGAGTCATTTAAGGAAGAAATATATTTATGGTATATTGAAGTGCCTTGATTTCTTCAATATATGCTAGGAAATAGGACCAAATTAACAAAAATAATGGTGGCCTGTTGCTTCGAATTGTTTGGAGGAATCAGTTGCTCCAGATTTACAAACAATGTATGACCCCCTTAACCAGTTCTCTTCATTGCCCAACTTATGGCTCTCCTTGCATGCTGCCCACACAAGGTATGATGTGGCCATGTACCAACAGTCAAGAAAAAATTAGTCTATAGGAGGGAGGAAACACATTGGCCAAGATATAAACCAAGAGGAAAATTTAATCACATGACAAAAGCTTGCTGAAGAATATTATGTTAGGTGAAAAATTTTATCACTACAAATATTATATGAACAGTAAGTAGTTGTTACTATTGAGTTACAATTGTGCATGCAAATTACAGTCAAAATTCTTCATGACTGTAAAATAAATGCATCAGATCTCTTTACCATTACTGAGTGGACTACAGTATAGTCGGCCTTACACAGCTTTACTTGCATTCGTATAAAAGATTTTCTGAGGACTGATAATTCATGGTTATATACTTATAAACTTCAATTAAAGATAACATAAGAATAATGCAGTTCATCCATAAACTTATTTTGGATCAACAAACATAATTAATGTTAACCAAATTCTTTCTACAAACATCTGGCTTCTTTCAATTTAGCAAACAATGTCAAGCTTAAAGGGCTCGCTATACTGTGTTCTGTTTATCCTTACAAATAAATAATATACTGTATTATGTGCAATTTCTCAGCCCCTACAGTACAGGCTTTAAAAAATATTTGGCACCCTTACAGCCACGATACATTATGCCACACCATGGGAGGATCTACTATAAATCAAGTATTCACACCGTTTGTAACAGGGACTTTTGCCATGAATATCAGAGCAAGGTGTGCCAAATAATTTCTGAGTGCCTGTACATTTGAAAACAGAAGCCAACATGTACTGTGCATATGGTTCTAACAGTCTAATGGTACCATAATCATTCTCACAGCCGTCTCACTTCATACCCTCCCCTCAAACGTACCGCCTACTTTCATTCTATATTCATGCACACTACAGAATAAGAGTATTTTAAACACCAGGAAATTTTAAGGATTAAAAACATAAATGGACATATTAAAAAAAAAAATATGCCAGACTTATCAAGTAAATCAGATACAATTATCCTAAAAATAAATTATGCCTTAATTATAATAGATACGGTACCTTAAAGTGGACCAACACAAAAGGAGAAATTAGTGTCAATAAAATCTTATATTATGTAGTAGTTTCTAAGGTCTACTGAGAGTAAAAAGATAGAAAGTAGGAGATCATTGACTGTAAAGGATTCAGGTACAACATTGTGAAAAAAATAAAATAAAATAAAAAAGATGAAAGGCTAACATAATTACTGCTGACATCAGATTATTAATTAAAGAGTACAGTGGGATCTCGCATCTATCTAACGAGTTCACATCTCAAAACTCTATTGGACCTTTACACACACTCGTATCAATAAAAATAAAGGAATGGCAGTTCAAATCAGTCGTCACCTTAGCCGAGCGAGTGTCTTCATTGAAGAGGAAGACTTTTCGACTCTCAAGATATTGAAGCATGTAGATCCACTTTCCTTAAGTGATCATGAACTGATACAGAAATACAGACCTCCTGGACACAAAATTATTATGCTCCAAGTTGTGATATGTAAAACAATGTTATTTGTCTTGATATACCTATCTAACTTTTGTAGGTTTTTGGTCTATATAACCAAACCAAATAATACTGTGTTATTGAAACCAATTTATGTGACTGTCGTCCTATTTCGGAGATTGAAAAGAAGTGCCAACTCCCGGAGCAGAAAGGAACAATACATTCGTGGAAAAAAGTAAAGTCCATCATCAACAAGTAAAGTATTGCACTTGTCCTCTATCAATTTCATAGAATTGTTCGATTGTCAAATTTACAATTTGTCATCACACTATACTACACTATAGCTCTGATGCCTCATTCCCTCCAGGAACTCCCCCAAAGGGAATGGCTATGGCAGAAGAGTCTCCAGTTTTCCGTTCCAACACTCCCTCCATACTTGGTCAAGCCCTCCTCTGCCCCTTACATTTCTGTCCCTCCCATATTCTTTCACTCTGTTCTCCCATCTGACCAGTGATCTGCCTCTCACACCAGGTCCCATAACTTCACTTCCATACACCTTCTTTGCGAACTCGACATCTTACATTCTCTCCACTTTTTTTTTTCTTTTCTTTTTTAATGTTCCGACACTGGACATGGGCTTTATCCTACCATGGCCCAGGTCAACTACTACTCACATACGCGCATGTCACGACTTCCAAACTGGTACCCAGCCACAGAGGGAGGGAAGTGAGGGTAATTCCCTAATACTGAAGCTGTTATGGTACCAGCGAGGGTGTTTTACGACGTTCGGTGGCCTCAATGTATTACGCTTTAACCTCTCAACCATTCCACACTCAATACTAATTGCCTTCTCACTCATACATACTCTCATTACTGTACTTTCTCCATCCCACCTGGTAAGGCCATATGCTCCTCTCAAGTTGCATGTATTCTAGACTTGTGAGCCCTACTCCATGTCCATGTCTCCGACGCATATGTCAGTGTTGGCAGGATTATACTATTCTGTAGTCTCCTTTTCACTTCCATGCTCACACTTCTCCCCTTCATAATCCTCCCCAGTGATCCTATGACCTGTCTAGCCCTCACTGCTCTCTCCCTAATTTCTCCTTCCATACTGCCATGTTTACACAGAACTGTTCCTAAGTACTTAAGCTCACTCACCACCTCCATCATTTCACACTTAGCCCCAGTTGTCACTCCTACTCTATAAAGGGGGTATCACACTTGGTATGCAAACGCGGAATTGGCGGAATTCTGGTAGGCGAACGTGGAACGGTGACCACACAGAGCTATCACACTGATCCCGTTGTGTGGTTTGTGTATGAGGAATGCTTGGAGTCAGAGTGCAGACGACGACGACGAGACCAAAGTCATCAAAACGCAAACAACAACATGGAGTTTGTTGGGGATGACGAAGTTATTGCTGCTTTTGCACTTGCAGTAATTGTAGCTGGAGTGTTGGAAATTCCTCCTCTATCTGTGATGCAATGCGTTCGTACTGGTGTCTCTTGAAGGTTTTCTTCAAAAACATGGCATCTCTGTGATCCCACAAACACTCAGTAGAGCGCACCTTCTCAATCAACAACAACTCGGCCTCTCTGAACCACTGTACATTGAATTTGTTGTCCATGCTTAGAATCTTGAGTAAACATTGCGGCACTGTTGTAAACATTGACGACTGTGACCGTGTGACGGGCAAACTGCAAAATATCGACATCGTATTTACTATACCCAGTGTTTATATTTGTTTTATTCTAAAATATTTATATAACAATATTATTTTCTATTATTATTTAACTCGTTTACTTTGAAATGATTAATTATAATAAATTTGGTTAGTGAATTGGTTCTCGCTTGCAGACCTGGTATGGATAGAAATGGATACCAGCTATGGTACGCATTTGTGGTCACCGTTCCGCATTCGCCTACCATGTGGTAGGCGAATTCCGCGTTTGCATACCAAGTGTGATACCCCCTTAAGGTGTAGCAAAGTCAATCATTTCAGTTTCTGCCCTCTCAAATACCACCACCTTACTCTTACCAACATTCACCTTCAGTTTCCTTCATTTACACACAAACTGAAACTCATCCACCACCCTCTGCAACTCCCTTTCACTCTCAGCCATCAACACAGTATCATCATCAAATAAGCCTGCCACCAAGGACCAATTTACTCTATTTAGCCTCAGCTTAGCTCCCATTCTTAATGCAGTCAACTACCTCTCACCTCTTATTCCTATCCACTATCCCATTCACCACTCTCATATACTCACCCCCTTCCACTGCCATAGATGTCCACTCCCCCACTGGGAGGCCGCTGATGGCTAGCAAGGCCAATGCAGCGTTCATTCCCGAGGGACACGAGCCATCAACATTGTCAAAGGGTTCACAATGGTGTTAAAAGAAGTTGAATTTGTCATCACACTTAAAATATTCACAAGAACAATCTTGACTAGAGTTAGGGAATTATTTTTCAGTGGTAGGCTATTAATAATTATTTCAAATTTTGGATATGATTAACTGGAGCAGAGTTCTGCATTGTGATTGGCTGATGCATTCTGAAAGCATAACTGTGATATCATGACATCATTCTATCTCCATCAGATACTCTTCCTTACTCCAGTGTAAAACAATACAGTGGATAAGGGTATATATATGAGAATAATGAGGCATAACTTACACCAGCACAAGCAGATACTCCAACATTACCTACCCCACATTAGTGGATCCAATCCATATGAATTTGCATCTAACGAATGTTTTTTTTAGTACTTACAACTCATTAATTGCGAGATCTTACTGTACTAATACTGAAAATCATCCTAAAACTCCCTTCTACACAGCACCAAAGAATATCAGGTAACTTACTGTAGTCACCATATCCAATTATAGAATTTACAAAACTAGAATTTTTCTCACATACTAGCCTTATCACCTAACAAAAAACTCCCATTCACATTTAAGGCAACCACTCTCATGCAATCAATTCATACTCCCCTTTTCTCTGTCTGGATATTCCTTCCAACAATTCACACACACATTAAATATAAAGTTGCCTATTTTCCTCTCACTCACACTATTGGCTATATGCAAGAACAATCATGGTGTTGACAATGGCGTAGTATCAGTATGATGACTCGCTAGACACAATTAAGGAACATATTACCGGTACTGTGCCAATGTCAACACCACGGATATTCTTACATACGGCCCTATGCATCTGTGATCAGATTACTGGTACATATGTAATTACTGTATTCTAAACCAGACAGCAGTGGTGTTAAGCAATAATTCACAAGTTGAAATACAGTAACAGCAAACCCAAACAAAATAGGCTATGCAATCTGGCCATTACAAAGACATAGGCTACAGTATGTCCTCACACATATTCCAGGTACTGAAAATAAGCAGTCAAGAGGAAATTCCTACTAATTATTAACTATATCGAGTTAAAATGAGACATCACACGAAATATTAATGCTTACTCGATACCAATAAAAAGCATGTGTAACTAAAGTTATGTAAATGTATGTATAGTCATGGCACATAGTCCTTGACCAGGCTTCCCTTTACACCCTGTTCAAGAACTATGTGCCGTGACTGTACCAATCAACAGTCCACCCATAAAATACAGTAGTTAAAACTTTCTAAGTAGAAAATAAACTATAAAAATTATATTACTATAAAATATACTATCAAGAGTATAATTACTGTACTAGCATACATACAAGTAAATGTACAGTAGTAGACATTCTATAAAATGAATGCCGTCACAAATTCTAATGATTCAGTTTTATATGTAATGTCACAATCTAATAATACTTTTCCATATAATTACTGTACTACGAACACAAACATCACCAGCTAGTTATGAGAATGATACACCTGTAGTTACACGAAGTACTGCAATACAGACACACAAATCTTAGTTAGGGAAACGCTGGAAAGCCAAGAAGGGATTCATAAAATGTAATGCAGGAGGACGTTGAAAGATACCTGCCCTGGGTCTGGGGGTGGTTAGGGGCATTCCAAGGAGTGGATGGACAGGTTGGGTGTGTTGGGTAAGGGCTGAGCCTATCTGTAAAGGGCTTCCTACAAGAGCTGCCATACCAGGGAGGTTAGGTGTATGGTTCTGCTGTGAGGAGGTAGAGTGACGATTGGCATTTCCATAAAGTGATGATGATGGGTGTGAGCGATGATGATGATGATGATGATGATGATGTGTGGAAGGATTATTTACAAATGATGAAAGATGAGCAGCATTGGCAAGGGGTGATCCGGGCATGAAATTATGGGCCGACATATTACTATACAAGGTCTGATTTATTAGCTGGTTGAGTGAATACTGAGGGGGAAGAGACATAAACAGAGACTGAGGATTGGCAGTGAAGTTTGACTGGCTTGGGGAATTGCCAGCTAAGGGTGCTCTGATCTGAGGATGATGTGATAGAGGTGGAGGTGGTGGTGGTGCTGGGACAAGGGCTGGTGTAGGGACCATGTTAGGTACAATGTTGGTGACTGTTGTGTGTTGTATGAGGGTGTGTATCTGTGTTGCAGGAACCTTATTTGGAGGGATTGCTGGAGTCACCTGAATAACCTCGGGAGATGGTGATCGAAGGCTTGTACTCACAGTTTCATTCGCTCTTACCTCCACTATGCCTTTGTTTTCATTCCCTGGTGATTTTTCTTCTCCATCTTTCTTCACTGCCTCTTCCTCCTCAGCTTCTTTGGTTAGTGTTCTTGATTCTTGAGAAGTGGTCGGCTCCTTTCCATTTGCTTGATGAACTTCGGCAACACTGTGCTTGTCCCCAGATTCTCCTTGTGCTTTTTCTGCAATATTGATCACATCCTTGTTGTTTGAGCTGGCATTCACATCCACTGTTCTCTCACTGCTATTTTTTAAACTGAAGTTATTTGTTTCACTTTTACTGTTTTGGCCTGTCATTATACCAGCACCAATTTCACGGCCACAGCCTCCTCTCACATCAGTTATTTTCACATTTTCTAAATTACATTTTGGAGGGACCTCAGAGATTTTTTCAAGACATTCCTTTAACCTTGAGCCAATTTCTTTGTCAATATCAGAAGTACCTTGAACTTTAGCATTATCAACAATGCCTTCATCATTTAGATCACCGTAGATATCAGTCATATCTTCCTCCTCATCGTCCTCAATCACTTCTGCCCCATCTTCATCCACCTCCCCCCATCTTGTATCATAACACTCTTCCTCTTCCAAGCCAACATCTTCTTCCTCCTCTTCCACTTCAAGTTCTTCTTCGTAGTCCTCTACCTTGTACTCGATGACATCTTCAACAACTTCCATACCTTCTTGATGATCACGGCCTGCCATTCCTTGAGGGGGTTTCTGTTTGTCTTGTATTACCTCTGCTCCTTGAATGTCTGTCCTATTACAACTGTCAGGCTTCCCAATTTCCAAGGGAACTGTCTTGGCTATGATTTTATCTGAGATGGACTTATTCTCTTGTTGATTTGGGATGAAATTCTTGGGTTCTTGAGGTACAGTTTCCTCATTTAAGCTTTCCGAATGGTCTTCAGTTTCATGCTCTGTTGTTTTTGTTACTGGTATTTCAATTTCTTCCTCACTTTCCAAATCCACTACTTCACTCTCCACCCTGAGGGGGACTGTTGCCATGTTCACATTCTGATTCACTAACCGGGCTGGAGAATCATATCTTACTGTGCTTGTTCCAGGAGTCTGCACGTTATGGAGGGGCTCAGATACCTTCGTTAGTCGTTCAGCCAGAAGTTGCCTGTTGACAAGTGTGTCTCGGCCAAGGGCAGAAGTGGTTGACCTGTCATTACCCAGAATTTCCAAATCCCCTCCATCCATCTCTACACTGCTACCAACCTGGCCTCTGAGGCTACTAATGAGTGCCCCTACCCCTGATGGCTGGTGCATCCGTCTTGGCATTTCTTTGGATCTGGGCTGAGGTGTTCCACAGCTTCCTCGCTGTGTTGCCTCATTAAGAATGCTAGACAACAACTTGGTAGTTTGAGTTTCTTTCCATCCTTCATCTCTATCCTGTTGGGATGTCTGACCTTCCTTGCCTCGCTGTCCCGCTTGTTGACTTTGAATTTTTTGGTGAATGGCCGGATTTCTTGGACTAACATTCTGGGAAGATGGAATTACAGGCAGCTCTTCACCGTTGGTTTTCCTGTTTTCTGGTGAGTGCATTTTGCCTGGAGATTTATTGTTAACCTCCTGTACTGAAGAACCAAGAGCAGGTCCTCTGTGCCGGGGAAAGGTTGTTGTATCCGAATCCTCAAGGTGGACGACTTGTCTGGGATTTCTCGCCAAAATTCGAGTTGAATTGTTCTGCAATGCCATGATGTTCTGAAACGTTTGCCTCGTCTCCTCACTCACTCTCCTGGGACCCGGACGTAGTGGCGATGGCGGGTCGAGATGATGGGACAGCGGCAAGGGTCTTTCGGAAGAGGTCTCCTTAGGGCGAATTCTTGTCTGTTCCTTTCTGGTGTCCACTTTGCACACAGTGATAGTCTTGTTTTCACAGATTCGACGTAAGGTGGCCAGCTCGTCTAAGTTACTGCTGCTGCTGGTGGGGGTCTTGGATCGGACTTGAGGAGGTCCTTTGTGACGGGAGAGAAAGATCTCATTCCCTTCATACTTATCATCTGCCTCAACATCAACGGGTGTATGCACCTGACTGCATGTAATGCGAGACATATCTCTGTTTCTGGGGAAGCTGGCAGCACGTGAAGGCCAACTATCAACAGACTGAGATTTGGACTTGTTACTCCACTGATATCCCGGGAATGATTCTGCTTCAAACCTATCATCCTCTAAGGTAGTGGTAGTTGTTTCGACGATCTCAATATCCTGTGATGGAGTCTTCTCAATTCCACTAGGTGTAACCTCATCATCACTGGTGAAATGGACATGTTTACGGGTGAAGCTGGAGTTAAGGAGTGGCCGCTGATTACTGCCAGGCCACTGGTAACTCTGATTCCTTTGCTTGTCAGTGCTTGTACTAGGTTTATTATACTTCTCCACAGTGATACCTGTATGGGAAACATTAATTTCATCCTTTTCTTCAAGCTCTCTTCCATTCTTATTCTTCTTTTTATGTTTTCTCTTCCTCCTCCTCTTTGCCTGGAATAATGGATCATCAACCATCAAGGGGTCTGTCACAGAGTCCACTACATTATGTTTACTATTGAATCCAGCCGCTTTACCCAAGGCCTGGTGCTCTACCTGGAAGGATTCAATACTTGAGGAAGATGATAAGCTGTCTTCTGCCACATCCTCGCTCTCCAGGTTTATAATTGTACTGGTGGACACAACCTTTTCCTGAGAACTCTTTTCCTCCCTGATTCTATTTCTCCTCATTTCTGACTGTTGTTGACCTTGCACCCAGGCCAATTCTTCCACTGACAGGCTCCTGTCACCTTTCTTTCTACTTGCCTTGTGTTCTTGTACAGGGGAATATTCAACTGACATTCTCTTCTCCACAACTGGTTCAGAGGGGAAGGGTGATTCGGTGGCCTTTTCTCTCTTTGACTTTTTTTTCCTTGGGAGTGTCACTTCCTCTACCTCCCCTGCGAGTTCAGCATCATCCACCTTCAATTTACTTTTCTTTCCCTTTTTCTTGCTGTACACTTCCTCCACATCCTCATCTTCAATTATCAGTGGCTCTGAGAATTTTACTTTCTTTGACTTTCCCTTCTGCTTCACCAGCAGTTCATCTTCTGAATCAGACAGTTCCTCTATCATTCGACTGATTTTGGCTCTCTGCTCCAAGTCACTCATCTCTACCCCACCTGCATCATCTGTTGTTTTGCCTCGCTTGCGCTTACGTGCCTTCCTGTTGCCGTCATCTTCATTTTCTAGGGATTGACACTCTTCGAAAATACGGCTGCCCCTCTTTTCTTTCTTCTCTTCAGAGCTTACGTCATTCTGTATTTCCATTAATTCTTGATCAGATTTTCCCTTCTTACTTTTCCTTTCCTTTCTGTCACTGACATCTTTAGCAACATTGTCTTCCTCTGTGTGATCTCGTTTGCTTTTCTTCTTTTTCTTTCCGGACCCAGGTTTTGGAAGTGACTTGACTCTGTAATCATAAAATGCCACTTGAAGATCAATCCACCTTCACTAAACAAGAGAAAACAATTATAGGTAACCTTGGTGCTGAAAGTACCATTAAGGACAAATCTTTATTGAGGTCTATCTTAACTTGAAATAAAATCTTCAATAAAATCTCTAACATGGTAATTACATCTACATAAATGTTAGCTACAGGGTTAGTACAAGCCAAGTGCCAAAAATATAGTGGATCTGCAGAGACATGGTGGTATTGAACTTGGTGAGGTAATGGTAATAAAAAAATTAAAAAAAATTGCTGGTTAATAGGCTAACAGTATCACAAATAGTGCATGTACACTCTCCCAAAAAAGTATCGGCATTTTACCGAATGAACGAAAACGACAATAAACGTAGCATTATGGTACATTGCTTTGAAACCTTATAGATAGTGGTATTCCTGCCGATCAGTTGCCAATTATGCATATTCGTATTGCTTCATGAGTCAGAGAAATTATAGTGGTTGCAAATCGAAACATATTCGCATTTCTTTACCTATTAGAGAAATTTAAAATATTATCGTAAGATTTGCCCCTTTCTAATGCTGAAAACAGCTAATCCACACCGTAGTTGCCGAATGGTATATAACGTTATCTTTCTTTTTATTTATTTTATTTTATTTTTACTTTTTTTATATATATATTCCTCTACCTCGGGACAGGAGGCCGTCAGTCGTGGCCTGAGACTGAGGCGCCGAGATTATCGAGTGAAGCTTTTAGGTGTTGGTTGCTTCACATGTTTGTTTATACACGTCACTTTCTGGAGAGGGCAATTTCTATTTGTGTTACTTTACAAAATCTTATTTAGAAGTATGAAAAGAAAAAGCATAAGCCTACTTATTCCTACCCTATGATATAACTGCATTATATTTAAGACAAAATACTACAGTTACAGCAAATCTACTCAAAGATTCCTTTTTGGTTAAAATCCGATTTGGTAACTTTATTCTCTGGGTTATCATTCTCATTATATTAAATAATTCAGTAAATTCCCCAAACCATCAATCATTAAAATCACATAACATATATCTGTAAAATTTAAGTCACAACTCTTACTCCACGACTTGCCTAATGCATGAATTATTTATGCTAGAGGATTTCACGTTAGTACAGAAATGAGAGTCAACGCATTGCCAGCAGGAATACCAACCCCACAGTACAGTCATACATGTAGCTTCCATCTTTTCTCAGCAGGATCTAGCCACCAATGCCGATACTTTTTTGGGAGTGTACAACACTAACACCTTCTGCTATATTCTATTGAAAAAGTGAAGTACTGTATTAACACATTATGCTAGTTTCGCCCCATGAAATCAAAATAAAATATAAGGTATTGTAGACAATTACATAACTATCTCATTATACATACTTGAGGACACCAGTATCTTGTAAAACTGCTGAAGTTTGATCTGGATGAATATAAAACTCATCTTCAAACAAACCTACAGTTGGCTTCTGTGCTGGATCATCTGGTAAGACAAGCAGAAGGTCAGTCAAAATTACACTGACTATGATAGAAAAACAGTAGACCATCAATACACAATGAATAAATACTTGTTTCCACCACATTTACACTCTGTCCCTCATCGAACAGAAAACCAGGACAAACTGACAAAGAGAAATACGGCAGTGTAGGGGGAAGGGGGAGGGAGTGGGGTTGGGAGGAACTGTTACATGGGGATAGAGAGTAGAGATGTCATCTTGGGAGATGGGAGGGAGGTTAGAAAATAGTAGAGAAAAGCCCTGAGGAGTAATAATAAAGGAAGTATATACAGACAATTCCATTCAGAGCAGCAATTGCAGGAGTCCGTGCAACAAAGTAGACGATATAAGGGGCATAGCTAGTACGGAGAAAATTGATTTGATACTGCTAAGCAAGTGGAGCACAACAGCTGTACCGTATACACGAAATAGACATTTTAGGAAAAGTAACAATGATCCCAAATGGTTCGATAATAAAATAAGATTGGCCAGATAGGGGGGAATTTAAAAAAGAATAAAAAGAGAAGGGCATCTAAGAATTGATTTGATTGATAGATATTAGGTGCCGCAACAGTGAGGTCACATAACACCAGGAAGTGATAGAGAGGTGAGACAGCAAGCAGGAAGGAAATAGTAAGAAAAGAGGGCCAATTGAAGAACTGAAAGGGAGTGGCTGTGGCCGAAGGGGCACCAAAACCCTTAAATATTAATTCAGGAGAGAGATTAATAGGGAAATCAGGAAAGTTAAAAGAATTTATGCAATAAAGATAGTTGGAGACTCTAAGCCAAATTTAAAATAATACAAACCAATACATAATTCTTAAAACAGCTGGCAGTCATCTGAATAATTACCTGTATTAAGTTACAATACAAAAATTAATTTGATGTACAATGCAACATGTCATTCATTTTCCTTCAAGACTAAGAATGAATAAAATGCCATAAATCAAAAGTGGGTTTGGATGAAAAATGACAAAAAGATCAACAAGTTTTTCATATTCGTTTGGAATAGTAGGAATAGTTTGGAGGAATCAGCTGCAATGGTGTCCTTGTGCCTAGAATAGTTTGGAGGAAATCAGTTGCTCCAAAATTTACCACTGGAGGAAATCAGTTGGGTATTTATTGAAAGAATTACCGTTTTGTAGCAGTGTTGCCAGATCCGGCTAGGTCCCAATATTTTGCCCCGGTCATTTCCTGTACTTTACCACGGTTATTTCCCGGTAGTTTGCCCAGGTTAGGTTCCGGTAGTCTGCCCAGGTTAGGTCACAGTAGTCTGATGCAGTCTAGGTTAGGTTAGGTAAGGTCAAGCTAATTTCAAAATTATTTAAATATGCCCTATCTTGGTAAAGGGGCATTTGCGGAGGAAATGCCATAGAAGAAAATAGTCTTAGAATGGTCTAAATAAGTGGGTACTGAAGGTAGAATAACCGTACACAGTAACGGTAATTGGTAAATATTGAATGAATTACCGTTATTGGGTACGGTTTTTCTACCTTCATTAACCACTTATTTAGACCATTCTAAGACTATTTTCTTCTATGACATTTTCTCCTCAAATGCCCCATTTCCAAGATAGGGCATATTCAAATGGGGCATTTTGAAATTAGCCTGACCTGACCTAACCTAACCTAGACCGCATCAGACTACCGGGACCTAACCTGGGCAAACTACCGGGACCTAACCTGGGCAAACTACCGGGAAATAATCGTGATAAAGTACAATAAATGACAGGGGTAAAATACTGGGACCCAGCCGGATCTGGCAACACTGCTGCAAAACGGTAATTCTTTCAATAAATACCCGGTAATTCTTTCAATATTTACCAAATGGATTAACGTTACTCAAGTGTTTTATACCGACGTCCTGTTGCCTGGAATACTTTGGAGGAAATGAGTTGCTCCAAAAATGTATTTTAACTTTACGTGAGTGTTGTTGCCTGGAATAGTTTGAAGGAAATGAATTGCTCGAAAAAATGTATTATGACGTTATGTGAGTGTTGTTGCCTGGAATAGTTTGGAGGAAATGAGTAGCTCCAAAAAATATATTATAACGTTGCCTGGAATAGTTTGGAGGAAATGAGTAGCTCCAAAAAATGTATTATAACGTTGCCTGGAATAGTTTGGAGGAAATGAGTTGCTCCAAAAAATGTATTATAACGTTGCCTGGAATAGTTTGGAGGAAATAAGTTGCTCCCAAAAATGTATTATAAAGTTGCCTGGAATAGTTTGGAGGAAATAAGTTGCTCCAAAAATGTATTATAACGTTGCCTGGAATAGTTTGGAGGAAATAAGTTGCTCCAAAAAATGTATTATAACGTTACCTGAGTGTTGTATGCCGACGTCCACATTAAACAGGTCAGCTATTTTGATTAACACATCCCTCACCGTCTTGGCTTGCTTCTCCTTCACCTTCACCACCGAAAACTTACGCTCGTCCTCCAAAAACTCACTCAGATCAAGTTTTACACGCATTTTAGGGGTGAAAATAGAGGCGGTGGTGGTGGGGTGGGCCTTGTTGTTTGTGATGGTCCAGTGTTGCCAGGTCAGATTGTTTGGCTTGACACAGTGTTGCCAGGTCTTCTCATGGCTTACTTGCTATTTGTTGTTCTTGTTGTTGGTGTGATTCCTTCCATAATATTGTATTTTTTTGCCTTTTCTACCTCAATTTCAACATTAGACTTTATTATTATTATTATTATTATTATAAATGTCCACACGCTAGGGATCGAACCCATTTGTTGTTGTTGTTGGCGTGATTCCTTCCATATTATTGTATTTTTTTGCCTTTTCTACCTCAACTTCAACATCAGACTTTATTATTATTATTATTATAAATGTCCACACACTAGGGATCGAACCCAGCAGGATTTTTGCAATGTGAGAATCCTGCTGGTTGGTTGGATCCTCATAGAAATTTACCATCTTCTTGATAATTGCATCTGGTAGAAATTTCCCCATTTACTCTACAACAGTCTGTATAAAATTTCCCCATTGGTACTTTTAGTTTTCCATGTCTAGGGAAAATTCACCATATTTGGCATCACTGCTTGTGTTTACACTGTGTAAGCGTCATTCACTTCTGCCCTCTGATTGGTCCATCCCCTGCCATTCCCGGGTTCTGATTGGTCGGCGGATTTCAGCGGTGCCAATTCTCGTCAGTGGTGCCAATTCAATTTTCAGTGGTGCCAATTCATCTTTTTTTTTTTTTTTTTTTTTTTTTTTTTTTTTTTAGTATTATTAATTAAAAGGATGACAATAACACACCAGCAGGGCCTATCATTTTAAGGGTCGTGTGCAAGAACATCCGTAGTGTTTACGATGGTGTGGTACCGGTACGATGGCTCTACTATTGATTGTCTATGGAGCCATCGTGCCGGTACCACACCATCGTCGTATGCACCACGAATGTTCTTGCATACGGTCCTATAAGCCACATGAAAGCGATTATTTCCCCTTGCCTTAATTTCTACGTTTATGAGATTGATTTATTTTAACTTCTGTTCAGTTTTATTATCTAAAAATATTATTCATGACCCCGGGCAAGATCTCTTATTAATCATCTCATTCTCTCCTTTCTCTTTCTCCCTCCCTTCCTTCCTTGTTTCCTCACAGTACTTACTTTCTCTCGATCTCTCCAACCAATCTTTACTTCCTTCTTATGCTTCTCTCTACTTATCCTTTTCTCTCTCCCTCCCTCAATTCCTTCTTGCTTCCTTCCACTTATCCTTCTCTCCCTCCCACCCCATTTATCACCTTTTTTCTTCATCCTACCGTACCATACCTATTGGGTCCTCCTGGCCTATTGTTATTATTATTATTATAAAAACTACCAAGACATTCCTTCAGGGTACAGGCTTGCACAAGATACTAAAAGGTACTACAGAAGAGCCCCAGTAGCTGATAAAAATAAATTATGAGAAAATGAAAGGGATATAATAAAATACAAGACTGGATTGAGTCGAATTAAGTCATTTGAACATGTGAATAAAAAAAGAGGTAAAAGAAAAATAGTAATAAAACTAAAATTTTTAATATTCAAAACATGAGAATAATGAAATTGCAAAAATAAAAATAATAATAAAAATAATAATTAATTGAAGATTCATGAAAGATAAGCATTAACGGTTCAAGATCTCAAGAATTAGCTATATGTGCACTGTTCATACAGGCCTTTTTGGGCACACATTAATACCCCACAGGACCATCTAGGCTTCAGCACTTGAATAAATAAATTAATAAAAAATGAATAAATAAATGATTAAATGAATGAATAAAAAAAAGTCATAAATTTGTAAATGCAAAAATGTCGTCCTTTCTTTTCATATGTGTATCATGGCACAGTCATATAGGAAACTGTTTCATAGTGCATACAATATTATATACTCGTGCATCAATCAGGAAAAGAAGTTGTAAACACATTATTTATATAATTTAATTCTTCAAAAATTTCATTCTCTATAAACCATATACATATAAAAATTTCATGAACATGTTTATAACTAATACAGCAATATATATTACATTATATTATTATATAATGAACTTTGGTTTCACAAATCTATAGGAATGCAACCCCACAGCCATAAAAACACCCAGAAATCTAAAGAAGTCCTACTATATATATATATATTTATATATATATGGACTCAAATAAACAGAGCCCAAAATTACATTCATACAGGAGGGAAGGGGATATGGGTAACAAACAAGAAGGGAAGAAGTTACTGTATTGGGGAAACAAGATACTGTACACTGTATCCTGCCGAGTCTGAAGCGATTTGGTCAAAAAACAAGAAAATGGGTAGAGTGTGACTACAGTAAACAGTGATAACTTTATATAGAGGTCTGTTCTGTTGCACTGTGTGGAGGCTTCAGTAATCTCCACCAACCTTAATTAAGGAGGTAGTACTGTACAGTATTCTTGATAAATATAGAGCACATGATTCCTCCTAACTATTCCAGGCAACAACAGGCCACCATTATCTTTGTCAATCTAGTCCTGTTTCCTGACATACTTTGGAGGAATCAAGGTGCTCTTACATACCAAAAGTGTACTACCCTCTTAAAAGTATTTGTCTTTACATAACATTTACTATTTGTGATATAGGATAAACATAATATTTCTGGCATTATCAGATAACAGTGAGAGCAGAAGTGTTCGAGTGGGTAATGGGGAATAAAGTACAGTACAATACAAGGATACTGAGAGGATTGGATAATACTGATATTCCTCTACAACAAGTGACAAAATGGATCCCAGGCCAGAAAGTCTTGCGACAGAACCCAAACAAAAAGGAGAATGAAAATACAAACTGAACTTCTGCATGTTGTAAGAAATGCAGGGAAACTAAGAAAAAAGAACAATGGAGAGGAGGGACAGCAAGCACGAAGAAAACTGAGAGAAACAATTAAGGGACTGCTGAAGTACAGAAAGGGAGGGGCTCAGGTCTGAAGTTGAGCCAGGAGAAACAATTATAGTCAATGGGGGAAGGAATAATTTAGGTTCGTGGGAGGAGAACTACTGAAGCCCTTCGTGTTCAAAGGCATCTGGAGGAATTCAGTGGTGCCAATTTACAGCTGTGGTCAGTCTCTGGCCAATACATCAATAAATTTCTGACGTTTTCCTGATCTTTTGGAGGAAATATGAATGTATAGTGATGGTGGTTTTCGTGCACAACAAGCTATATAATTATGACTATCAGCTCTAATGCTCCAAACAGCGATCACAGACAAACATCGGAAATTTACAGCACCGGCCTTTGTAAACCAACTGTAATAATTGGCAACCATGTGGGGGATAATGTACAGTAGGCCTTCGATATAAGATGACTGAATTTAGCACTATCCTTTTAACACAGGCCCAGTAAATCCCTTAATTAGTCTGTATGGAAATGAATAACAGAAGCCTGGGAAAATATTTGGTGGTGGTCTTCAATGAGGGACTGAGTGTAAAATGAAGTGGTGGATACAAGTAAATTTGGTGGTCTTCAATGAGGGACTGAATGTAAAATGAAGTGGTTGGATACAAGTAAATCTGGTGGTCTTCAATGAGGGACTGAGTGTAAAATGAATTGGTGGATACAAGTTATTATTCATTGTATATCGAGGGTCTACAGTAATATGGTATCTTCTATTTTTCAGTGAGCGGTGGGGGCGGCGGTGGCTGTGGGAAGGTGAGGGTGACTGCTCTGAGGGTGTGTGGGGGAACATGGAGCTCTGATAACGACCCCAATGTTCCTCGACTGATGGTGGCTGTTAGGGACGTCAGCTGCATCCCAGACACCTGCAATAGTCAGTCACTCAGTCAGTTAAACAGCCATTATTATCATTATCAATACCCCATTTCCTTTTTTATAAGTCACCATTAGCACTTAGATAATGGGTGAGACTTCTATGATGATATTCTGTATAATCTAGCATTTAGTTAATACCAGTTGTGACCTGTAATACTGTATAGAAAAAGGTGAACTGATTGGAACTCCATTAAATCAAAATAATGGACTAACCTGTAGTGTTAGGTCAGTGCCGGTGAAGGGTGAGTCTGCTAGGCTGGCACACGTGGCAACAGATGATGAGGTGGTGCATGAGGGGGCCTGGTGCTGGAAGATCATGAGTGCTGTACGTGAGGGCAGGAGGCTGGGGTACTGGGGTTCGGGTAGAGTGCGTATGGTCAGGAGGTGGAGTGGGCAGGGCAGCGGCTTTGTAATGAGGTGGGCTCCTGAGTTTAACTGGTCAGCATTGAGTCCTTCATTAATGAGCTGTGTGACAGGGTAGTTAAGGCCATTAGTCAGGTGGTGGGCGGCCAGTGAGAGGCGTGCCACTGGTTCAGGGCCCCTTGTCTCCTCCACCAGCAGCCAGTAGCGGCCAACGGTGCGCTTCTGGTCAGTCACACCCTCACCCATACCCCGGGCATCATCATAGAATGTCCTCCTCTCTACCATCACCTCTAACCATCCTTGTTGCCAGGCTGCTGCTCCAGCTGCATGATCTGTCAATAGTGTCAGTCTCCTCCCTGGACCATTATCCTCGATCATGGCTGCTGAAGTGATGGGGAAGTAATTGCCTTGGATACCAATGCGTTGAACCCTTACTCGCTTCTGCATGTGTAGTCCACTTTGATCAGTGTAAAACGTTGGCTCTGCACCGTTGTCAATGTCAGTCATGACCCGCATAAACATCTCTGTCTCTCGGAAGTGTGGGGGGAAGCCGGGTGTTTCTGTGCTGTTATATCGACCTCCTAAATTATACACATTTTCCATGTATATTGATGATGCAAGGGGCTGGTGTGTTACATGTAGGATACGTGTAGTGTGCATCAACACAGAACCAAACATAACACTCAATTCAGATGCTACAGGACCAGAATGAATGAAGAGTCGGGCTTTTGCACCAGCTAATACATCTTCCTCCGGCTCTCTAGCATTGGGATCAGGCTTAAAAAGATAGGCCCCCGATTTGAACTGTGCAGAAGGGTAGGCAGCATAGCGCACGGTAGTCTGTGTCACACGACCACTGAGTTTGTTGGTAGTGGAGCGTAACATACCAGTTGTACCATCAAAGAGCAGCTTGAGGTGATCACTCTCAAGCTGGATGTCCCCAGACAGAACATCTCGTGTTTCAAATGGAGGGGAGTAGTTCTGGTCTGGTGCCGGAGCATAACTGTTGGAGTACACAGATGCTCTCAGGTCTGGGTTTGGTTTGGATAAAAGGTGGATGCTGTAAGTTACAATACTGAGTGGCGGTAAGTCTGCAACAAAAAGAAGCTCAAACTGTGATGACAAAATGGCCATTCCATTACCAGTGTCATTCCAGACTGGATTAATCTGTGCTGGTACTGTCTGACCGTGTTCATCAGTCACACGGATATCAAGTGACGACACCAAAACCTTGATGACTTCATAACGTCGCTGAGCTAAGGAGTTGAACATAACCACTAACCGAGGTTGGTCCCGGGGGATTGTAAGGGGCAGCTTGCGAGGCAATCGTTCATATGTGGAACGTTCAAAGTCTGGATGTAAATGATGGAGAGGTGCTGCTCGACTGTCCAAGGCTGTCATGGCTGCTGGTGTGAGTAGTAAGGCCTCAGCTGCCTCACCTGCTAAGGCCAGGGTGTCATGTAGACCCTCATGTAATTTAATAGCATAATCATGCATGACATACGCCTTGGAGGTGCCAGTAATAGCATCATGGTGTTGGAAAAGAGCCAGATTCCTACGTGCCCTCACTAACTTGTCATAATCCTTGTCAAGTAATTGTACTACCCTTGCCCTGCCTTCTTGTACTGCCCAGGCATATGCCCAACTGTACAGCAACTCTGCTGCTCGTAGTGATGCCTCCAACTGTCTGTCAAGTACTTTCCAATATGGACGTGTACTGTAATAACCACTCCAATAGGCTGGTCGACCCTCACTGAAAATATCACTGTATACAAAGAAGTCTCCTTGCAGAGTCGGGTAGTCTCGCATACGGCTTTGCACTTCGTTGAAATAATCCTTCAACGTACCAAACTGAACATTGGCGTGGTAGCGAGGGTCACTATTAATGTGTGTCAGGAGGCGATGGTAACTGGTGTACTGTTGGTCCCACTCTGAGGCGTGGTCATAACGGAAGTCGTCTCCGATGGGAACCAAGACAACATTGTGAGGGTAGAGGGAGCCGGTACGACCATACTGCTCCAGCAACAACTCCGCCTTCTTCTTGACGTTGTGCTCATCGATGGGCACAGACTTTATGGTATACTCTGTGTATTCCCCGGGGACCTGTGGACAAGAAAATGTGAGAGATTCTTTGCTACAGAAACTCTTGATATAATACCAGTAAATATTTGTATCCACTACTTCATATTACATTCAGTACCTCACTCAAATTCACCAATGTTTTCCCAGGCTCCTAGTATTCATTACCATATAGACTAATTGACTTATTGAGCCTGTGTTAAAAGGATAGTGCTAAGTTTAGTCATCTTATATTGAGGGCCTACAGTACAGTTTTACAATTGGAGGAGAATTTAATGCATAATCACCTTTCTGAAGTCAAAACCGAGGCAGATCTGTGGATGGGGTCCACATGAGTGCTTGATGGAGTAGATGTCATAGGGACGGTTGTGACAGAGGATGTCGCTGTCACCCGCCGAGTCCCACACCTGCCGGTACATGAAGTCTCCGAGCTGCTGTTCTGCCAGCCACTGCTTCCAGGCGTAGTGTATCCGCTGTATGACCGTGGCCCGCAGACCAGACTCGTGTAGGAGGTACGGGACAGCCGCACCGTGGCCGAATGGATCTACTGACCACCCACTCTCTGGACGTACACCCAGCACATTGGACAGCCATTGGTGACCTGAGGGAACACTGGGGGTTAGTTTGGTAGGTCTGTAATGCACTATGAATACATCTAAACTTCTTCATTATCATAGAACATTTAATTGATATGGCTTAATGCCCATTGATAACTTGAGGTGGGAATGCAGGTTAGTTTGCCAGGCATGTGGTACAGCGTGAGATATTTACACATTTAAATTACTACAGAAATATTAATGATATGACTTAATGTATATGATAATGGCACATAAAAGCCTGGAAAAACAAGGTGGAATTCAAAAAGGATGATTGAAAGTAGAATGAAGTGGTGGTCTGTTGCTTGAAATAGTTTTGAGGAATCAGTTGCTCCAGATTTACCACCAACACTGTATTACCAGTATCACCTTAATTATGGGAGGCTTCTGATTCCTCCTGACCATGCAACGAAACAAGCTCCTTCCATATAGGTGGTGTTTCGTGGCAATGTTTGAAGGACACACTAACCTCCAATATTCTGACTATATCACAGGGTCCCTAAATAATAGCCCCTCCCCCTCATGATTCTCACCCTCGATAAGCTGGTCCAACATGGCGTAAAGGTGGACGTTGGCTTCATCTGTCATGACCCAACCTCCCGTGGCAATCTCAACCCTCCCAGACGTCACCAAGTCCTTCAGCTGCTGCCTCAGTGTTGGGTGAGCCCTAAAAAGTATGGTACAAATTCAGTAAATGATGTACTGTATAATATGTGTATAGATTCAGTAAAAGTTATACTGTATGATATGTGTATAGATTCAGTAAATGTTGTACTGTATAAAATATGTACAAATTCAGTAAATGTTGTACTGTATAATATATGTATAGATTCAGTAAAAGTTATATATACTGTATGATATATGTACAGACACAGTAAATGTTGTGCTGTATAAAATATGTACAGGTTCAGTAAATGTTGTACTGTATAATATATGTACAGACTTAGAAAATGATGTATTGTACTGTATATTATATGTTAGATTTACATTTTCCTTAAAAATATTGTGGTAAAATCCATGACAATCACAAAGTATGATTACAAATATATATTTACCAGCTCAAAACAATTTTCCAGACACAGAAAAAAAAAAAAAAAAAAAAAAAAAAACACATTCCCCAATATCTATCCTGTCAGTAGCCTACTTCTTACAAAATCAGATGATTCAGCTTACGACAATTATAGCCAAGAACTCTCGAGTGATTTTGGGGGTTTATTTAATTCAGTCAAATCTAAGGAAAATACAGGGGTTAGAATATATTGGTTTATAATGGTTGATCTACACAATTCACCTCTGGTACCACAGTGAGAGAAAAATTAACAGTAAATCTTCAGTAACTCATTAACTAACCTCTCATACCACAGTGAGAGGAAAGATATCTCACCTCTCATACCAGTGAGAGAGGAAAAATAACAGTAAATCTTCAGTAACTCATTAACTCACCTCTCGTACCACAGTGAGAGGAAAAATAACAGTAAATCTTCAGTAACTCATTAACTCACCTCTCATACCACAGTGAGAGAGGAAAAATAACAGTAAATCTTCAGTAACTCATTAACTCACCTCTCATACAACAGTGAGAGGAAAGAAATCTCACCTCTTGTACCAAAGTGAGAGGAAAAATAACAGTAAATCTTCAGTAACTCATTAACTCACCTCTCATACTACAGTGAGAGGAAAAATAACAGTAAATCTTCAGTAACTCATTAACTCACCTCTCATACCACAGTGAGAGAGGAAAAATAACAGTAAATCTTCAGTAACTCATTAACTCACCTCTCATACAACAGTGAGAGGAAAGAAATCTCACCTCTTGTACCAAAGTGAGAGGAAAAATAACAGTAAATCTTCAGTAACTCATTAACTCACCTCTCATACTACAGTGAGAGGAAAAATAACAGTAAATCTTCAATAACTCATTAACTCACCTCTCATACAACAGTGAGAGGTAAAAATAACAGTAAATCTTCAATAACTCATTAACTCACCTCTCATACAACAGTGAGAGGTAAAAATAACAGTAAATCTTCAGTAACTCACCTCTCGTACCACAGTGAGAGGAATGATATCTCTGACCATATGAAGGTCATGTTGGTGTGTACCCTGAGTCTCTCCACCATGTTCTGAAGGATCTTGCTGGTCTGGTGGAAATAGTACTCTTCATAGGTCTTGAGCCACCCAGGGTCGTTGTGGGAGTGTGGCATCAGAATCACCTGCAACGATAATAATCAACGTGTTAGTGAGAAGAACGTGTTAGCATGAGAGAAGAAATGTGTTTGGGAGAAGAACGTGTTAGCATGAGAGAAGAAATGTGTTTGAGAGAGGAATGTGTTAGAGAGAATAATGCGTTTGGGAGAATAATGCGTTTGGGAGAATAATGTGTTAGGGAGAATAATGTGTTAGAGAGAATAATGTGTTTGAGAGAATAATGTGTTAGAGAGAATAATGTGTTAGAGAGAGGAATGTGTTAGAGAGAGGAATGTGTTAGCGACGACAAGAACGTGTTTGTGACAAGAACATTATATTACCATTATTATTTTATGAGCGACAAGAACGTGTTAGCAAGCGAGAAGAAACAATCGTAAAAATACATACAATCACTACCTTTGTAACTAAAAAATAATAAACTAAAAAAAAAAAAAATAATACATACATTCAGTGGAAACGATGATTACAAGAGCAAACTTTTTTCTTTTTTTATGGGGGTATAATTATAATAGTATCCTTTTGGTAAATTGGAGTGTCTTTAATTCCTCTAAAGTATGCCAGGAAACAACAGAACCATATGGGCAAATGTATTGGTGTATGTACTGTATGTAGGTACGTCCTGTTGCTTGGAATAGGTTGGAGGAATCAGTTGTTGCTCCATTTTTTACCAACACACAGTACTGTACTTTGCAAACAATAACAAAGATCTCTGTCCTGGTTTTAATTCCTGGGTGCCATATATAAGTTACGTCTCTCTCTCTCTCTCTCTCTCTCTCTCTCTCTCTCTCTCTCTCTCTCTCTCTCTCTCTCACATACACTTTGCAAACAATAACAAAGATCTCTATCCTAGTTTCAATTCCTGGGTGCCATAGGTTGCGTCTCTCTCTCTCTCTCTCTCTCTCTCTCTCCGGTTACACACACACACACACACATTTACTTTAGTCTAATGCAGTTGCCAGTGTTCCCAGCAAGCATATTATTTTTCAAGCGTGCGCAAAATAAACGGGCAGAAATATATATCGCTAAATTTGAGAGAGAGAGAGAGAGAGAGAGAGAGAGAGAGAGAGAGAGAGAGAGAGAGAGAGAGAGAGAGAGAGAATAACAAAAGAGTGGTGTGTGTGTGTATGAGGAGGATTGGGGTAGATTGGTGGGGGGGAAAGGATGGAGGGTTTAGGTTGTAGTGGTGGGTTTGGGAGGGGTTGGGTAATGGATGGAGGGTGTGGGAGGGTGGGGGGATGGATGGAGGATGGGGGAAGGGCGGGGGGTGGATGGAGGGTGTGAGAGAGGGGGGGGGGGTGGATGGAGGGTTTGGGAGGGGTTGGGGTGGAATGAATACAGGGTTTGGGGTAATGGATGGAGGTGTGGGAGGGGTTGGGGGGTGGAGTGGTGGGGGTGGGGGTGGTGGGGGTTGGTGGAGTGGTGGGTGAGACAGAGGTGGATGATGGATGGAGTGTCACTGGGCATCGCGTCACCCACCTTCTGTTTCACCCAGAGGAAAGAGAGGAGAAAGAGAGGAGAGAAAGAGAGGAGGGAAAGAGGAGGAAGAGGAGATAAAGAGGAGGATAAGAGGAAGGGAGAGGATGATAAGAGGAAGGAAGGAGGAGGATAAGAGGAAGGAAGGAGGAGGATAAGAGGAAGGAAGGAGGAGGAAAGAGAGGAGAGAAGGAGGATAACAGGAAGGAAGGAGGAGGAAAGAGAGGAGAGAAGGAGGAAGAGTAAGGAAAAAGAGGAGAGGAAGAAGAAGGAGGAAGAGGAAGATGAAAGAGAAGAGAAGAAGGATAAGAAAATAACAGAGGAGAGAAGGAGGAGAAGGGGGATGAAAGAGGAAAGAAGAAGGATAAGGAAAAAACAAAGGATAGAAAAGGAAGAGGTGGAGAAGTGAGGACAAAGAGGAGAGAATAAATATGGAAAAGTAGCGAAAATAATAAAAATAAAAATAAAAATGACAATAATAATAACAATAATAATAATAACAAAAATAATAACAATAATAATAATAATAATAATAATAATAATAACAATAATAATAATAACAATAATAACAATAACAATAATAACAACAATAATAACAACAAAAATAATAACAATAATAACAAAAACAACAACTGAAAAACTATAATTAGGCTCGTTGTCCCTGTTCCTATCACCAATAATAACAAGACTACTTTGGCCTACTGTATATCATGTGGACCCTATTAAACCTTAAACCTTTGATCCTTCCAATTTAGGAGGAGGAGAAATGGAAGGGGTGCCGGAGAGAGAGAGAGAGAGAGAGAGAGAGAGAGAGAGAGAGAGAGAGAGAGAGAGAGAGAGAGATGAGAGAGCGATGAGAGAGAGAGAGAGAGAGAGATATGAGAGAGAGAGAGAGAGATATGAGAGAGAGAGAGAGAGAGAGAGAGGAGAGAGAGAGAGAGAGAGAGAGGAGAGAGAGAGAGAGAGAGAGAGCTATGAGAGAAAGAGAGAGCTATGAGAGAGAGAGAGAGAGAGAGAGAGAGAGAGGAGAGAGAGAGAGAGAGAGAGAGAGAGATATGAGAGAGAGATATGAGAGAGAGAGAGAGAGCGATGAGAGAGAGAGAGAGCGATGAGAGAGAGAGAGAGAGAGCCTGGTGACCTTCCCTCAACACTAACCCTAGCCAAGGTAATTCCTCTTTACTGGCTAGAATATGTCAGGCTTTTACGGTCTATATATGAGAGAGTTCGACCCTTTACTCCCTTTACTCCCTTTCTCCTCTCTCTCTCCTCTCTCTCTCTCTCTCTCTCTCTCTCTCTCTCTCTCTCTCTCTTCCTCTCTTCCTCTCTCTCTCTCTCTCTCTCTCTCTCTCTCTCTCTCCTCTCTCTCTCTCTCTCTCTCTCTCTCTCTCTCTCTCTCTCTCTCTCTCTCTCTGCCAATAAATCTTAAAACAACAGCACCCTCTTTCACATAAGTGTCACCCACTCCCATACCCACCATTTCTCTCTCTCTCTCTCTCTCTCCTCTCTCTCTCTC
>JAWQEG010004789.1:67500-92992 GCA_033782935.1 Petrolisthes cinctipes | reverse complement strand
ATAAAACATTCTATCACACACACACACACACACACACAATATTTCAACTAACACCCACCCACACACACACACACAAATAAATAAAATAATTTCAACTCACACACCACACACACACACACACACACACACACACACACACACACACAATTCAACACCACCCACACACACACACAAAAAGCATTTCATCTCACACCCACAAATTTACACACACACACATAAAACAAAAAACATTTACACACACACACACACACACACACAGGAGGATAGGAATGGCAAGGGTGACTATCAAAATGTGTTGTAGAGGCCTGGGATTGAAATATGTGTGTGTGTGTGTGTGTGTGTGTGTGTGTGTGTGTGTGTGATGCTGCTATCCATGTTACAGAGTGTTATTGTATATTTTCACCTGTGTTGTGGGGGGGACGGTAGTGGGGGGTGGGTGGAAGAGGGGGGGAGGGTAGTGGGGTTGTGGGGGGAGGGTAGTGGGGTTGTGGGGGTAGTGAGAGGAGGGTGGGTAGGAGAGAAGGGAGGAGTGGTGTGGGGATGGGTAAGAGAGAAGGTAGGAGAGGTGTTTGGGTAGGGGGGGAGGATTGGTGTGTGGGTAGGGGGGGGAGTTGTGGGGCTAGTGAGTGGAGGGTGGGTAGGAGAGAAGGGGGTAGTGGTGTGGGAGTAGGGAAGGTGTGTAGGGGTAGTAGTGGTGTGGGGGTGTGGTTATTGTATATTTTCACGTGTGTGTTGGGGTGTGGAAAGAGGTGTAGCTGCGAGATATTACAAGAGAGAGAGAGAGAGAGAGAGAGAGAGAGAGAGAGAGAGAGAGAGAGAGAGAGAGAGAGAGAGAGAGTGAATAAATTAGTGACTTCAACCACGAGAGAGAGAGAGAGAGAGAGAGAGAGAGAGAGAGAGAGAGAGAGAGAGAGAGAGAGAGAATACATTAGATCGACTTCAACCGTATGAGAGAGAGAGTTAGAGTTAGAGAACACTAAACAATAATTCTACCTCCAATATATCGATCCACAAGGCTAGCTAACTTACAAGTCTTTATATAATTGGAGGAGGAGATGGTGGTAGTTGTGATAGTGGTGGTGGTAGTAGTAGTAGTAGTAGTAGTAGTAGTAGTAGTAGTAGTAGTAGTAGTAGTAGTAGTAGTAGTAGTAGTAGAAGAAGAAATAGTAGTAGTAGTAGAAGAAATAGTAGTAGTAATAGTAGTAGTAGTAGTAGTAGTAGTAGTAGTAGTAGTAGTAGTAGTAGTAGTAGTAGTAGTAGTAGTAGTAGTAGTAGTAGTAGTAGTAGTAGTAGTAGTGGTAGCAGTAGTAGTAGTAGAAGAAATAGTAGTAGTAGTAGAAGAAATAGTAGTAGTAATAGTAGTAGTAGTAGTAGTAGTAGTAGTAGTAGTAGTAGTAGTAGTAGTAGTCAGTAGTAGTAGTAGTAGTAGTAGTAGTAGTAGTAGTAGTAGTAGTAGTAATAGTAGTAGTAGTAGTACAAAGGAAAATAACCCTACCCACCCCGTGTCAGTAGGATCAAAGTGGCTTGAAGTGGATTTTTTGGGGCTAATCTACCATTTTTTGTTATTCTTTTATATATTTTTATCGGATTAATTTTTCATTCCAGTATTTTTATTGTGGGGTTTCAGAGAGAGAGAGAGAGAGAGAGAGAGAGAGAGAGAGAGAGAGAGAGGAGAGAGAGAGAGAGAGAGAGAGAGAGAGAGAGAGAACCCCCCCTTCCTCTCTCTTTCCTCCTATCGTGTTAAAATTCCCCCCAGTTTCCCCGACCCCCTCTAAATCACTCATTTCTTTCCCCCCCCTCCCTTATTCCTTCCCTCATATCTGCATTCCCCCCCCCCTCTCTCTCTCTCTCTCTCCCACACCACACCCCTTCCTCATTCCTCATCTACTCCTCTCCACCACACCCTCATTCCTCCTCCACCTCCACCATTTCTCTTCTCCCTCATTCCTCCTCCACCTCTACCATTTCTCTCTCTCCCTCATTCCTTCTCCACCACACCCCTTCCTCATTCCTCCTCCACCTCCACCATTTCTCTTCTCCCCCATTCCTCCTCCACCTCCACTATTTCTCTTCACCCTCATTCCTCCTCCACCATTTCTCTTCTCCCCCATTCCTCCTCCACCACACCCCTTTCTCATTCCTCCCCTACTCCCCTCCATCTCCACCACTTCTCTTCTCCCTCATTCCACCTCCACCATTTCTCTTCTCCCTCATTCCTCCTCCCACCACCACCACCACCAATACATACATAGCTCTATAATCTCTGACAATAATTGCTCTCTCCTCTCAACTATTACGACTCAAACCAAGTTAACATCAGCAAGTGTAATCATCCTTTAATCATCTCTTATTATTATTATCAACATCAATACATATATATACAGTATTGGCATGTATGTATGTATGTATGTTTTTTTAAGGTATGAGAGAGAGAGAGAGAGAGAGAGAGAGAGAGAGAGAGAGAGAGAGAGAGAGAAATTGTGTACGCACTTGTAAATACAGCATTTATTAGTATGTGTGTGCGTATATTAGATATTATTATTATTATTATTATTATTATTATTAGTAGTAGTAGTAGTAGTAGTAGTAGTATTATTATTATATAAGTATGAGTGTGCGTGTGTTAGATATTAATATTATTATTATTATTATTATTACTGTTAAATAAGTATGTGTGTGCCTGTGTTGGATATTATTTTTTTTATTTTTTTCATGCTGGATAGAGAACTTGACAGGACATAATAACTCTAATATATTCAGTAATAAATCATGCCAGAGTGGTTTGGATCGACAATATTTATCACACATGTTACTGCTTTTGTTGTTGTTGTTGTTGTTGTGGGAAATATAATGTTTTTTTATTCTGTGAACCATTTTTTTTTCATCCCTGTACACAAAAGTTAAATCTCCACAGCTGTGATCTTTACTGCAAATTTGAGACAGACAGACAGACAGACATACAGAAAGAGACAGACAGACAGACAGACAGACAGAGAGACAGAAATACAGACAAACAGATAGACAGATAGACAGAAAGAGACAGACAGAAATACATATAAACAGACAGACAGAGAAATACAAACAGACAAAAACATTAATAAAAAAAAATATCACACAGTACAAATAGGAGTGGACCAATGCATTCAAATCTTCTCTCTATATTCCCCTTCCACCCCTCCTCCCTCCTCCTCCATGGATGCTTAACCTATATAGCAAACTCCCACGAACATTAATATTATCATCATCATCTGTAACACCTACACGTTGCTCTTACCTTACCACATACAGTTGGTAGATATATACGTTGCAAGTAATACCATGGAGGTCGTTGGTCGGTTGCATAACTAGAGATTGCAAACTGAATATCCGTTGCACTAAAAGGATTTGGCGAGGAAAAAAAAAAGTGAGAGAGAGAGAGAGAGAGAGAGAGAGAGAGAGAGAGAGAGAGAGAGAGGAGGATGAGTGAACGCTAGAAATGTTATGTATGTATGTATGTGTGTATGTGTCCAACTGTAAAACGTATTTCTATGTATGCTTGGTGGTGAAAGGGATGTGTGTGTGTGTGAGTGTGTGTGTGTTTTGCAAGAGAAGCACTAAATGGGAGGAATCACAGTGTTAAAAATATATACATTTACACTAATTCCATTTTCACAGTTGAAGTGCGAAAGTTTTTAATCCATTCCTGTCCTAGTTTTGTCCCCCTCCCGGCCCTCTACCACATCGTTGAAGTAGGCTAACCGACCGACTGAATAATTAATAACAAACATAATATAATATAACATAATATAATAATAATAATAAACATAATATAACATAATATATATAATAATAATAAATATAATATAACATAACATAATATATATAATAATATAAACATAATATCAAAATAATAGTCACCTTATATCACACACGCAATCTAAAATTCTAAAGGGACTAAAAAAATACGTGCCAGTGTTTATATATAACTAAGAAAAACAAATACATAGACACGAGAACAGAAGAAAAAGAAAAGGAGGGACAGTTGAAAGAAAGAAAAAAAAAATGAAAGGGAGTGAGTGAGTGGCTCGGGACCAAAGAACGCCAAAACCCTGAGTTAAATAAAGTACTGCCCCCCCCTCCACCACCCTCCCCCCTATCTGTTTGTTTGTTTGTTTGTTTACGCTCAATTTTTCCTGAATGGTTTTTCTTTAATATAAAACATTTTAGTCTTTTCACGTAAATGAAAATATACACGATGGAGGTTTTCCCTTTATTTAACTAACCGACCAATTAAGAGTCTCGTCACCACACACAGTCTATAAAACTGACCACCCAAATCACTGAAGCTAACTCACTCACTCACTCTCTATATATATATCTCTCTCTGACTAGTACACCCTCCCTCCACCTCTCTCTCACTGACTAGGACTCACTCTCTCTCTCTCACTCTCTCTCTCTGACTAGTACACACTCTCTCTCTCTCTCTCTCTCTCTCTCTCTCAATAATGCACCCGACGTATACTAATTTTAATCTAACACTAATGTCTCCAAACTGTGCCAAGTAAAACGAATTATCAAAGGTGAATAATGGATGGTTTATGATTTGTAACAGTAGCTTCCAATTCACCATCAATATCTTACATTAACACAGTATAGATTTATGAAGAGGATGGAATACTTTTGATACATTAGAGCTCCTTCATTCCTTTTATATATGTCAGGAAACAGGACCATATATAAAAAAAAAAATAACAAATAAAAAAAAAAAATGTTTGGAGCATGTTCCTGTTGTGTTCGTAAACTGTTCGAAGCACCTGTATAGAATTTCGGGTCTTGGTTCCGAACATTTTAAAATATTCGAACAAATAAATCGATCGAAGCTTCATATTATTCCTATATCCTCTTATCAACATACCAAGCAACTATTCCATTCACCTTGACACTATAGTAACGAGGAATCTGGTGAACCACACTAACCTATATTTACGCCATTACAGTACTACATAACAAATTACTGAGGCCACACATTACACTTGTCTAGCCTAACATGCAAACCACACTCTGGATAAAGTTACTAATTACGTCTCCTAATGTATTTTAACCAGAGTCAGCAACAAACATGAATTACGTCTCCTAATGTATTTTAACCAGAGTCAGCAACAAACATGTAGTTCATATTATACACAATACTGTCATGAAGGGTTCAGTTGTTGTTCTCGTGTATTTACGCCACAAAATGAATCTTTATATAATATACACCGGAGTTATTTTCTAAATCGTGGGATTTTTCTCAATATATTTGGATAAAAATCTCTAGATCTTGAGAATTTTTCCTAGATCTACGCTCTCCCCTAATACTGTAGGGATGTGGGGTAAAAAAATACATACTTTCCTACAATCATTGCATGAAGAAAAAACAATGAAATAAAAGCATTATAAGGCAATTCCCAAACAAAATCTTGCGTCGCAATTGTTAATATTGACCACGGAGCAGAAAAATTTGCTATTCAAGGCTTAATTTAAATAAGAGACGTTTAACTAAGTAGCCATTCTCTTATTAATGTGGAGATACTCGACTCCTCCTTGTTGTATAGTCGCGGCAAATAGTCCTTGACCAGTCAGTGATGGATAGCCGTGACCAACACAGGAGTGTCCGAAAACTCGAAACATTTATACCCATCATATCATAAGGCAGCTGACTGCAGCAACGAATCCACGTGTTCACAGTTTGAAACAGCTGGCCACACCTTTCCATCACAGGCTGGTCAAGGACTATCTGCCGCGACTGTACCATGAAGATGTAAACAATATTCCCCGAAATGCTATTTCAATCATTACTTTTACGAACACCCGTATATGCCTTATTTTCATAGTTAATAATGTACTTGAATATCTTATCTTACCTTTATTAGGCGTCCAGGAAGTGTAGAACAGATTATACACACGAAAAACACTGATATTCGACGCAAAAACACAAACATACTCATCAATGGCGGCCGCAATTTCAATGACAGGATTGATAGCAACAAAAGTAGTAAAAGATTCTAGTATTGTGAGAAGGATACGCCACTCAATGTGATTTTCGTGTCGTCGTTGTGGCTGGCTGAGACGGTGGCGCCACTAGCGGACAAAAGGAATCAACACTTCAGATCCCGCCTGCTCTTCGTTATCCTGATTCATTTTTAAGTCTGATTTTCTTTACTAATAACGCACAAGACCTTTGATACTAATTATCTGGCTATAGAATGAATAGTTACATTCATTGTTGACAAATTACATAATAAATTACGGTAATATGTCTTCGACGAAAACCAAATATATTGTTAAAAAAACATATCAACCATTTACATACAGTAATTCTAATGTGCGATGATTCTTACCTGTTTATGAACTCTATAAATATGATTCTCAACAATATTTTTTCATGTACAAGTACCAAAGAAATACATATACTACTTTATTATAGTTATGTAAAACCTCGCGTTTCAGGATCTTTCTGAAAAGCGGAAAATTGATAGGTCTTTATTCCATTTAGAGTTGGTGGAACAGTTTATTGTTGAGCACCCAGTAATCCCCATTTCAGTCACAAAATCAACTTCAGCAAAAAAAAAAAAAAGAAAAAAAAAAATCTATATCTCTATTGTAGGTAATGGCGCCAGTTGTTAGTGATTCCTATTCCGGTAGGTGACTCTGCTGTACCAAGACGACCATAACTCCCTCATAGAGTGGCCTATCCTTCTCCTAGTACTAGCAGCCTTCTTGATGACAGCAATGCACCTGCAGCTGCTGCCCTCGTCCGAATGTGTTCGATCGTATTATCATGATCGAATTTTCTTTAACATTTTATTTGAGTGAAACTTTTAATTTATCATAAATCTATAGTGGTAAAATTACATTCTGTCGACAACAGTAGACCATAATGAGAGAGAATGAGAATAAAAGGACAGAAAGAGAGTTGCTGTGTCCCAAAGAGAGCTGGAATTATTATTATTATTGAGCGAAAAAATACACAGTACTAAACACGAAAGTCTCATTTATCACCATAAAGGACACATGAATCATATCGAATTGAAATTATGATACATTTATATTCTAATACTTAATTGTGTGAGTGATCGAGGTCAGTAAATCTTTCCCATCATGTTAAATTTTGATCTCTCAGGTTGGAGGCCCGGGTTGACCGACTCACTGACTGACTTGAAGGAATTGATGTGTATGACTTTGAGCGCCTATAATATTAAAAAACTGTATTCGGTTCTTTAGCTGACCAGGGTGTAAGGGGAAGTCTGGTCAAGGACTATGTGCCGCGACTGTACATGGTTAACCTCCCTCTACTTTATCTATACAGTACACTGATTGTCTTACCATGCAATATAACCAATATGCTAAATTAACTTCTACTACATATCATAATTACCACTGGAAGATGATCGTATATACCCGAATAATGTCCTATCCATACTTTAAATTGACATACAGTACCAGTATAAGGTGAACACAAAGTAACTAGATATTATTCACGTAATGTGGTCAGGACAGAATGGCGCACTCGCTCTCCACATCAGATAGAAACACAGGAAAAAGTGTGTCTGGCTTTTGTTACATAATTTTTGTTTATTTTCATGGCTCTGTCTTTCTCCCACATCACAAACAAGACACACAGAAAAAAAGTGTATCTGGTTTTTGATACATACTTTTTGTTTATATTCATGTCCCTCTCTCTCACATCACATACAACACACACAGAAAAAGTGTATATATATAATTATAGGTTTTGTTACATCATTATTTTTTTTCATACAGTCACTGAGGAGTTTTGTCCTCAATGCCATATATGTAATGCATTTGTTTCCCACTTCCCCAAATTCCACTTTACTGTACTGTATATTACCCAGTTTGATAAGTCTGAGGTATGGTACTGTCTGTGGTATTATATGTGTTACTACTTACTATAATGCACTATAATAAAAACCTTACATATAGTTTAAAAACAACTTCGGAATTATCCACTATATCTTGCCTATTGGAGAATATTATGTAAATTCCCAATGACTGCAAACAAACAAAAATTAGAATACATTAATAATAGCAAAATTAATACCAGCTTGTAACTTCTACTGCTCAAATATAAAAAAAGGAATATTGTACTGCAAGTACGTAAATATAACTGGACCACTACACAGTATACTATTTATATACCTATAGTATACACACAAGAAAAGCATTGTGACTAGGTGCTGTAGGGGAGGGAGGGGGAAGACAACAAATTATTAACACACTGGAGCCTGTGGATTCCTACAAACTGCACCACAAATCAGATCACCACCTCTAAAACTGAGGTTATCCCTTTCCTGGCAATTTTATTTATTTATCTACTCATTCTATCTATTTATGCATATGACACTGGAGGGAGGGGGAAAAATATGTCAGGGAGGGAAAATATTAACTACAGCAGGCCCTTGATATAATAGTAACATATATCACACTTATCATTAACCACAGGCCCAGGAAATCATTTAGTCTGTATGGTAATGCATAACAGGAGCCTGGGAAAACATTTGGTGGTCTTCAATGAGCCACTGAGTTTAAAATGAAGTGGTGGATACAAGTATTTTTGTGTTATAGTACAGTATATTAATTTTTTTTCATTATACACACCATGCACACACTCTACACCTTCATTATACACACCATACACACACTCTACACCTTCATTATACACACCTCACACTCACAAACACTTCACAACATTATTTCCATTACTGTATAGAGAATATATCTGATAACACTTTACCATACTGGGTGTGTGTGTAGTCAGTGGTAAGTCTCCCCACCCATAGCTACACAAACCCTTGATTGATCACTAATTATGCATCACAAAATCAAAGTACCTGTACAAGTTGCATGTAATACTGAAAGTCTGTCATGGGAGATTATATGTACCATATGTTTGTTCATTTGGCAATTATTTCCTATATTGATAAACAATCTACATAAATTCATAATAGTTATGATACGTACTAAAGGTTTCACACACACACACACACACATACACACAGGTACACAGAAGTAAAATGAAACACACAGACAGAGAAACATAAAGCCAGTGTTGCTGTGGAAACCTCTCTCTCTCTCTCTCTCTCTCTCTCTCTCTCTCTCTCTCTCTCTCTCACATACACACACACAAACACACTGTAGGGGGATACTGCTTGTACCTCTCACGCCTGCATTCGTCATTCTAAACCAGTGGTTCTCAACCTGGGTGCCATGGACCCCAAGGGGTCCATGGCAAGAATTTAGGGGGGGAATGGTGGGGTCACAAATTATACAATTCTTGCCATGGGCAAAAAAAAAAAAAATTTGCATCACTCTGTCCTGGCAGAAGACTTAAATAAAGCAAGTGTTCTCTTCATCAACATTTTGTTTTTATTTTATTTAAACCTTTTTTTTTTTGGCGGGGTGGGATTTGGGAAAATATGCAGGGGAGCCACATGAATGGTGAGAATTCATGAAGGGGGGAATGGACTGAAAAAGGTTGAGAACCACTGTTCTAAACAAACCCCCTACAAAAAATGCAAAGAAGCAAAGTTAGCAGAACTTGACTCTTTACATTATGAGACTCTGCATTTGTATATATATAAAGGACCCTCATGCATTTGGGAGTCATTGATCTATTTCTGGTATCTAATGACTGAATTCACTAAACCTAACCACTATTCAATACCTTCATACAGAAATATATGAAACTGCACCCTCTCTTACCACAACAGATTGCCTTTAACTTACCTAACTGTACTGTATTGTACTTTGAGTCAATTTTACAGGAGCTACTATGGTACTTGCCTGGCACCTTCGTAACCACACGTACTGTATTTGTCGTATCATCGCCAAACATCATCAATTCGGATTCTGGTACATACAAATCTCACACAACAACAGTGATATTGACCCTTTGTATCTAGACTAAGTATATATATAATGAAAATCCTTGGGTACATTTGCTCGCTAAAGCTTACCATCACTTTGTCTCTAAAGCTACATAAATGCAATATTGTCTCACTTGAATACAGAAGTAAATGCCTTAAAACATAAAACCACAAAATATTTAAATAACTGATGCAGTAAATTAGAAGCAACATACATAAACCACACCATTATATAATAAACAATCTCAAATATTCCTCCACACATTACATTACATTCACTTTCTCCTCAGGGGATATAACTCTGTGTTGGAGTTACGAAAACTGCTCACGGTACTTGTATACGATTGTTAATTTTTCTGTTATCCTCCAAGTAAAGATGCATCATTAATATTTCTGACTACTTTTCCTGTCAAGCACCTTCAGGTTTCTACAGGTGTATGGTCCCTCTCTCTTTTGCTTCTCTCATCTACAATGGCTCTACCGTTACAATTATGATCAATTAAAGCCAATAGCAATTGCATTATTAAATTTCCACTAATTATAACTTTGGCCAATTGTTCTTCATAAAATACCCGACTTGGTCTCATAAACAAATTAAGTGTGAGGCGGAGAACAGCACACTTGAGGTTAACAATAGATTAATTATAATACCCTCAGCAAATTATTCACCGTTCTTGAAAAAATCAGTCTTAAAATCATATGCAATTGAGATGCAACTGATAATTAATTTAAATTAAAAAAAGTAAATGATATACACTTCTTGACATCACAGTTACACCACTTAACCAAAGCACCATATTTATCTCACCTTCACTACATCAGGTTTATTTCTTAACATACAGTTCCCTATTGTCTCAAAGCACTTCACTACACCTTAACTCTTTCTACAGAACCTCATAGTCACCTTAACTGGCAGGAGTGTAACAATGTACAGTTATGAACATACATGAAGTATAACCCAAGTCTATGTTTTGTCTTCTAGTGAGGGTTATACTGCTTGATATCACCACCACATCTCTCCCTTACACCATTATACCTTATCATAATTTTGTGATATGGTTAGAAAACTACACTGTATGAGGAGGAGCCTTAACTGAGGATGTTTCCCTATAGCTTCTTCAAGTTAAAGGCCTGTTGTTCTTTAACCATTCTGTCCAGTTAATGTATACTGATATTTTAATTCATAAGGACATATTTCTTATATAACCCAACTGCATCTTGCCACATTTAAGAGTAAAGTTCTCCATCCCCATTAGCCACTTCCAGCACTGCCTTTTCCACATACTGTACATAATTCTATACCACTTAGCCAATCTTTTTATCCTAACCAACTAACATATTTTGTTCACGGCTCTTAGCTAACCTTTTCATCTTCACCAGATTTCATCACACACCATCACAACCTCCTTCACACAACATTTCGCTGCTGTAGTCAAATTGTTCTTTCTCTCCTACAAAATTTACTGCTACCTATCCTCACCATCCACACCCGCTAACTCCTTCACAAAACGTTAATGAAGTTACATTCTCAACCATATCTCACCACCATCATCACAACCCCCTCAACATAACATTTTGCTACCATCAACAACCCCTCTACAACCTTTCACAAACCTCCTCCGAAACAACAAAACACCAGATCTCCCCTATACACACCACCACGACCACAACCCCCTCCACACAACACACCATCTATTCCTCCACCACCTCCTCCTCAAGTGTAGAAGATGATCTCTGGAATCTGTCCGTCTTCCACTGAGGTTCCGTTGTTATTGCCGGCAGCGTAGGTAAATTGGAAGGTGGCCCGGTCACCCGAGGGACACTCCACTGCCACCTTCCTCACGCCCTTTGTCCCATAGTGTGAGTCAGGTCCCTGTGTGGGTGGGAAAGAATGCAGTTACAATCGGCAATGGGGGTCGCTTGTTGTGCGTATTGTGAAGTGCCATTAATATTAACCAGTACCATTGAAGTCAACATACAAAATCCATCACTGCCTAGCTCACAACTTTTTCCACACAGGTTAATAATAATATCAATAGTGTGGCCACCAGAGAGTAAGGTGATGTGGCTCTGACCTTGAGTGTGGCATAGGCGGTGTAGTTGGTGTTGGGGAGGACCTCGACAGGTTCCTTGAACATGACGCGGAAGGTGTTCACTGTGCCATCAGAGGTGAAGTTAGTGTCATTGCTGGCACACACCTGCAACCCAAAACACACGATAAGAGTAATGATAAAAATAATTTGTGAGTCACGAATTACACCAAAATTGATAGTACAGTCATTCATGCCATATAACATAACTGGTGGATGTGAGCAATGAACCAATAGATGACTTGTATTTAAGCACAAAAAGTGACCCCATGACAAAATCAGACTCGATAAAATTCTCCCACATATCTTTCTGACCTCCTAACCTCACAACAAAAATGACAGGGTGGTATGCAATAATACCCTTCGTGCAAAAATGTCCGTTACAATAGCTCTGTATAGTGTCTCGGGAATCATGCCATCGTCAATGTCACAAATGCTTTTGTATATGGTCCTTATAATTGTCCCCATAACCCAAACGACCCCACTGACCTTCCCCGTGGCTGTGTGGATGATCTGGATAGTGACCTCGTACTCGGATGGCCCGTGGATTGATCCGTACATACCAAAACCCACCACAAAGATACGACGGTCTACAATGAACCTGGAGGGGAAAATAGAAAGGGACAGTAAATGTGGTGCGATTCCTGTCTGGGTTTATATCTAGGCAATGTGGGGCTAAATTGCATATACTGTAATTACACAAATAATTGATTGTACTGTATTGCTAAACATGTCCCACCTGATGCGGTCACTGGTGCCTGAGTAGCCCCAACGGGACTCTATCTGCTGGAAACGACACACCGTTTGCTCCTTCCCCGTCATACAGCACCGAGGAACGTCTAGGAAATTCACAGGGGGCTTTGGGTTGACCTGGAGAATGAGGGGGGGAAAAATCAGACAAGCATGATTCACCCTTGTAATAATACAATTCTTAGCTAAGCCCCCTATCCCTTGAAAAATAGGATATGGGGTATTGATGATGATAATGATCAAAACACTCATACACAACATGTAATACATACCCACACACAATAACATAAAAACACATAAAAACAACTCACACCCACACTAAGATACACAAGAAGGAAAAGAAAACAGTGAACTCACGGTGAAATGGAGGAAGAGCTGGACCACTTCACGGTCAGTGAGGATGCCAGACTGTGCCGGTCCCTGAGCAAACTCCTCCACCGTCATGAGCGGGAAGCGGATGAGGTGGAGTGCTTGGCCCAACACTGAGCGCTGGTTGGTACTGTTGGCTGTCACTCCACCGCGCTCACACTCAGCCTCTGACCATCTGTACGAGTAATTGCTATAGTAGTATACCTGTACTTATTTTTATTCTGAAGAAAATGAATCAGTTCCTTTCTAAGTACAGTGATGTGACTTTACAGACATTTTTTGTCTACATTCCAGTGTTCATAAGTTGCAGATGTGTAAATATTTGGTGTAAAATAATTTGTCTTGGGTTACATTTCATATACTGTACCAAAAATGCCAAGAAGTTTAAGAAAATTACCACGAAGATGTTCTCCCCTTAACCCCCCTTACCGGACAGCAGCCTCAAAGAGCTTGGCCTCCCTTATCCTGAGCGTGTCCCGCTCTAACACGAGGCAGAGGGTAGAGGCATCGATGTCCGTGAAGCCCTCAGCAGCCAGGGAGTCAGCAGTGTTCTTGTCGATGGTTTCCAGGCACAGCGCAGCCAACTGAGGCTCGTCAAATAACCTGGCCTGTGGGCAGTAGGCGGAAAGTTCTTATTAACCCTGTGATTTTACTTTGGATTAAAAAAATATATATTTTGGGTAATATCTTAATAAAAAGGTTGGAGTTTAGTCATTCAATCATAAAGAAAGTTCAGAGAATATGACCTGGCTACAAATAGTATATTGGAGATATACTCATTTAAAAATAAATAATGAGATAATTATCAAAAGACAACACAGCAAAGAAACTGATTAACATCTGTAGCAATGTTCAATCTAATTAAAATTATCTGGAGTTAGTCAGGATGAGAAAACAAAAGGCAATGATGGCACCTAGGGCTGTACTGCTCCCATAAACGTGCATTACCTGAGTGAGGAGCATAAAGGCGTTGTCTGAGGAGAGGTTACGCTTGAGGAAGTCAACACAGGCTTGCTCCAAGGCCGGAACTGCGTACTTCTTGGCAGTGTAGAGCACTGTCATCACCGTCTCTGGTCCTATCTGCACCTCGTCACTATGGTGCGGATGTAAGAAGGTATGGATAAGGCAATGATGATGGTGAATGGTATGATGACTCAGTGTAGGGATGTAATAATGTAATGAATGTAATTGATGATGGGTGGTACAATTTCTCCAGGTGTACACATACTTACTATCATGCCAACCGAGCACACACTCAGTATCATTCAACTGCACACACATTCACCTTCTTACCAACTTCTTACATGCTCATTATCTCTGCACACATATACTCACCTGTACAAGAATCTAAGTAGGGCAAGGAAGGCCTGAGATTCAACATCAGGCAGCTCTATCTCGTCCTGTCTCGTGCCCAGCTGGCCGTTGAACATGGCATCGAACACAGCACTGCCCACAGCCAGTACAAAGCGGTGGGCAGGGATCCTCTGCCTGGCCTCACCCTTTCCCACCATGAAGTGCACGTCACTCAGGATCTCATTGTTGAAGAGGAATGCAAACCTGTGGGAGGAAATCAAGGTGGTCTGTTGGGAAACGAAGTACCGTATCGTAAAGTAATGGAAAATTGAGGGTTTGTTTTTCTTGGCATTTTTTGCTAGATCGACTGTTGTTTTCTCAAATATTTTACAGCTGAATGACGCAGTAGCTACTAGTAAAGGATGAGCATGAATTGAAAGTCTGTTGGAAAAATATTTACTATGTGTGAGAGTGATTACAGTCAAGGAATATAGAACATAGAAACTGATCAGCAATAACAGCACTATTATATAATGTTAAATGCTTTAATCAATCAATCAATCCTTTATCAGAGCTACAAACATACAAAATATGTATAATAGCTAAAACAAATAACAAATTAAAACATCAGAAACAATGTCTTACCTCTCCTTCACTGTTGTCATGTTGGCCTGCCAGTTATAGGGTGGTGGATTACTACCATTGTTTTTGTTATTGTTGTTATTGTTACCATTGTTGTTGTTGTTATTGTTGTTGGGAGTTATTGGAGGAGCTGGGATGATGTTGGGAAGTATGGGAGGGAGGGAGACAGCCCCACCACTGGCTATGGGGGCAATGGAAGCAGAGGGGGCCAGACAAGGAGGGGAGGCTCCAGTTGAGTTGCTGGCAGGCTGATGGGAGAGTGAGGAGGAGGCGGCAGCGGGTACAAAAGGTGTGGGTGCGGGTGTGGGGTGTGGAGGGAGACTAGCAAAGGCCCGAGGCTGTTGGGGCAGACTAGCCGCAGCCCCTGAGATCGATGGGAGGTGGCGAGGGGGTGGAGGTGGTGGTGGGGGAGGTATGGAGGGCCCCATGAGTGAAGGTGTGATGGGTACGGATGCCTGGGAAGTGATGGGGAGCATGGACGGGTGATGGATGCCCGATGAGGATGACGAGGGCAAGGAAGACGGATGATTAGGCATGCTGGGTGGATGGTTGGTGACCGGGGAGGGCAGGGGGACACGACGCCCTGCCCCGACCCCATTGGGAAGAGACCCTGGACTGGGCATTACTGCCACATGATTGGTATAGAGAGTGGGGGAGGCAGGGGAGGGTGGCGGTGCTGCAGTACTCCCCTCAAGGCTGTTGGCTGAGAAAAAGATAAACATAATAGTAAGCACCTCAAAATATTTCTCAATTAAGAAGACCAACAAGTTTCTAGTGTTTTTCACTACTTACTGTACATTACTCCATAGACTCTAGGTTATCTTCAAGTTAAAAACTTCATTTTCTCTATCAGAAGAAATATTTTAAATTTTCTCTTTGGTACTGACCAGAGGAGAGGGGCATGGCAGAGTTGTGAGGAATATTGGCCTGGTGGTTGGAAGGGAATGGTGACACTGACACCGAGGCTGCAGCAGGAGTTGCGTGGCTCCCCGAGGCTGCGCTGGTGGCCGAGGCTGGGGTAAAACTCCCCCCGGGGCCCCCCATCTTGTTGGCCCCGCCCGGAGTGTACACCAGGCATTCGTCGGAGGAGCTGAGGTCACCGTCAGTCAGGTTACGGAGCGGGGAGAAGGACCCGTTGGTGGGGGCCGCGGGGGACCAGGCCATCGCTCTTGTCTCACACTCACAACCTGATACATTCAGACAGAGTGGGCCCATGATATGACATTATGCAGTAAGTTTTCCATATTATGCTAACTACATCACTCAGCCTGTATGGTAATGAGTAACACAAGGCTAGGAAATAATTTGGTGGTTTTCAATGAAAATGAGTGTGAAATGAAGCGATGGATACAATCATATAAGTACAGTACCGTACTCATTCATGTGCAGTCTGCGAAAAAATTTTGGAACCACCCCTACATTAATTTTAACCTGGGTAAGCGGTGTAGGGTTGGTACTTCATCAACTGGGCAGCTGGTGCCTCGTGTCATCCGTGACGCATATCGTCTTTGCCCCGGCCTATAATATGCGGGCCGCGGCAGTGATAACTTTTTTATATCAAAAGTTTAGCTGATTTTAAAATAAATTTTGAGTGTTCAAGAACTCTTACTATTTGACTATTCATTATTAAACATAAGGAAATGCGTTTGAGTATTTTAGAACAAAAATAACCGTGAAATACCCAGAAAAAATAGCACTGGGTGAAACTACGTCATCCTTCCTTGAATGCCCATGAGCCTCTGAGGGACAATGGCCTGGGGCACGGAGGCCAGGGACAGGGAGTCAGGCCTACCAACATTACATCACACTGTCAAAAGTTTCAAAACTTTTTTTGCAGACTGTACATCAAGGGTTTATTGAATAACATAATTATATAAAGTAACATTTTGCATTTAGATTGGAGTCATACCAGACCTACTGTACTAACATAGAGAGGTAAGGCATGTAACCCTGCACAAGATGAGGCCTTGTCGGAGCGTAGTGGAGACGTGACTGGGGTGCCTCACCAAACCCACCGATGGGAACCAGGTGAGGGGGCTGATGGCTTGCTTGTGGGGGATGCTGGGAACTCCTCCTTGCTACACCAACCCACCTATTAAATAAATGTCTGACGTGAGGTTGTGAGTTTTACTTATACAATTACTGTGTGATGTGCTATTACATCCAGCCACCTGTAAAGGGACCCTGTTATATAGTCAGAAAATTGGAGTTATATGAGTCCATCAAATATTGCCATGAAACACACACACCTTTATGGAAGGAGCTTGTTTCATGGCATGGTCAGGAGGAATCGGAAGCCTCCAGTTTTTATACACAATCACAGGGTCCTTAAATAAATGTCTGACGTGAGGTTGTGAGCTTACTTATACAATTACTGTGTGTTGTGCTAGCTTACACACAGCCACCTGTTAAATAAATGTTTGATATGAGGTTGTGAGTTAAGATATAGGCTACAACTGTCATGTGTTGTGTGTTAAGTATTGCTCTTGTCGTGTAGGCTACTTCTCGGCAGGTTGCTGGGAAAGTCTCTATACAAATCATGAACCAAAATGCGTTATAATGCATTTGTGACGGAAACTGTATAATGGAGAAACAGAGAGAGTAGTAAAGAGGAACAAATTACAATAATCATTACGGCAACTTGTAAATATGATCCAATTCATGAAACAAACGCAGAAGAAATTAGCTGCTGATCTGACTCACGATAAACCCATTCCCGAAGAAATATAAAAATCATTATACTCCCTTTGTAGACATTTATCAGAATTATTATACTCTCTTATATGAGTAAAAAGACATCAACATCTATTCTATATCTGTATACATTTATCAGCATTATTATTCTCTTTTATACGAGTAAAAAATAAAAACATCAACATCTATTAAAAAACACATCAACATCTATTCTATCTCTGTAAACATTTATCAGTATTATTATTCTCTCTGATATGAGTACAAAAACAACACCAACATTTATTCTATCCACACAGTAAGTACATGTAGCCTAATAATTGCTTAAAACCTCTAAAATATCAATATATCCAACCTGGCTCTGTTATCCCGAGTCCCACAGCATCTGTTTACACTCACAGTTTGGAGGTTTCGGGGAGACATATTTCGGTCCATTAGCATAATTATGAACTCGTAATAAACTAATTTTCATAATATTTTTAACTTAATACATGTCATTGGTCGCTAATCTAATAGAATATATGGTTTTGTAGCCATTCCTCCGAGAAAGATGTATCCTATAAACGTCGATTTCGGCCCAAGCAGCGGCGAGTTTATTCATTGTTATTTTGTTATGGCTGACTCGACCTTCTAAATCTAATCACCTCACCTTTGACATCAAGCATTAGGTCCAGGAAATTAATGTCGTCCATCACTTTGCTACTTCTTTGTATTCATTAATCTCTTTTTAGACTATAGGAAGTGACATGACGACTTATTATGTAACTTAGGCTATTATGTAACTTTAAGCTGTATGTTTTTCTTAATAATAAGTTAAGCACCAAACCATTATCATAAAAGTACTCAAAAATAGTTATGCAAACAGTAACTTGCATCCAATCAGCCAGTCACAGTATGATCAAAATTTGTTAACAGTTCCACAATAAATGTCTTAGGAATAACACATAGAAACAGAAAATAATAGGCTTCAACCTTTTATTAAGAAAATACAAGCTCTCTTATTATATGTTCTGGTAATTCTGAGCAACAGTAGCTAGTATATAGTTAACCAGACATGAGACTACACCGGGAAATAATTTTTGTGTAAAGGAATGCAATGGAATAAATTTACTGTATACTTGCTGTGTCACTTCATATCTCGACCTCTCTAGTTTCAGGTGTTCAATTTTTATCACAATGAGAAGTGTCACCAAACCCAGAGGGGATTATTTGGCACTAAAACAAACACGGGAGCAGTGGAAAGAAATAAAACAGTAGAAATGGGACAGACTAAACTACAGAGAAAAACTATACATGTGGTAAAAGTTCAGAGGTGTCCAAGTGCAATGAAACACAAGAAGATTAAGTATCATAGTAGACAAATTTAGTTCCCATACACGCCTTATAATTTACACAAGCAGAGAACCAGTGTTTATTTTTAAGTAGTCACGAATCACACTAAGCTCACCTATGTATTGCACTTCACCCCTGTACCTTCTTATATCCTTAATTCTTGACACATGAAAGTATTATAGTGTGCCAGTTTCATGCATGGCCAACTGCACAATATTATACCCTGAAGCTACATATACAGTACAATTGTCCACTATAATAACAAAATTGTGCTCGGGACTGTCTTTTGGATTGTTGTTACTGTATGATTGTTTGTTGGTTGGTTGGTTGGTGTTGTGGAGATCTTCAGTGAGGCAGAAGGACACCACAAGCCTTCATCATCAAAACGTCGATCGATCCCATAATTCTCTCCCAAACATATGACCCTCCGCGGATTATTAATTGAGTGGCCTACCTAGTTGTGTAAATTTTTGGTGTATTTTATCTTGGATTGCATTATGTAGGCTATACCAAAAAAGGCAAGAAATTCAATGAGGAAGCAGGCTCAGTCACCCATATTTCACCCTCATTCTAAACAACTAACCCATGAAAGATAAGTGAGGGAATTTTAACAAGCCATCATTTTCATACAAAGGTTTACTGTGTAGGTTACTGTGTTGTTTACATTCAGTACAAACAAATCACACGTAGTAGACCCCAGCTATAGTATTCGTTCGTATCAACACAACACAGTAACCATATCATCATATCTTAATTAATTGATTTTACGTTTTCGGTGTGAAGAAAGATATCGTGGGTTCAATCAAGACTGCAAAACAATACATTATTTCCTTCCATTAATAGAATTTGAAGGAATCAGTATAACCTACCAATGCACCGACAAGTTATAGTTATATATATTCTTCCTTTAATTGACTGATATATCGAGTAAGCAGTTATCTATCTCGCTATATATTTACACCAACTACAATTGTATATGTGAGATGATTATTAAGGCCTTACTCTATCTGCAGTTCTATCGCTACTCTTGCTGACTAGAATAATAAATACTCGATGTTACTTGCACACTACTATAGAGATCCATGGCTTCAATGTTAAGGGGAGATTCTTTCGTTCATTGGTGAATTGGGAGGTCTCTGATTCCTCCAAACTATGCCAGTAAACAGACGCCCGCAATGGTTCTAATAGGGGATCTGTTTCGTGGAATAGTTTGGTTGGAATCAGAGACCTTCCAATTCGCCAAAAAGAAATTCTCCTCTTAAGTATAGTATAATGATATATCAATGAAGTGGTGGCTACTACTATCTCCTCCAAACTGTGCTAAAGAAATAGGATTATTCAGCCATTTAAATAACCGTACCCTGTTTCAAGGAGTAGTTTGGAGGAATCAGTAGCCTCTAAATATGCCAAAGTATATTATTATTATTATTATCATTACCTCTCTATAAACGGGCTATATAATTATGTAGATATATATATTTTGTTCACAGCTCCAATAATCTAGGCTGTATACAACTCACAAAACACATGTTCTACATAATATATTGTTTTTACTTCAAAATATGGCTATCATCTCTATTAATCTATATTGTCAACTTCTGCACAGTATATTATATTATTTATTATTGATATTGAAGTCTATGTAAACAGTTAAAATAATATTACAAATCTATATTGCTCACAGTATATAATTATCTATATGTATATTGCCAACACCTTGATATATATTATTATCTATAGCTGTCTACTGTCTATAGGTTTATTCTCCAAAATTATTATATATACTGCATTAATATATATGTTGCCATCTTCTTACAATATGCATTATCAGTCACAAAGTAAGCTATATATGTATGGAATCAAAATTATATTATCTCGCGGGTAATGGAATAACTAAGGACCTTGTGATCGTGTATGAAAATTAGAGGCTTCTGATTCCCCCTGAAAATGCCACGAAACAAACAAGCTCCTTCTTCCATACAGGTGGTGTTTCATGGCAATATTTGAAGGACTCGTTTAACTCCAATTTTCTGACTACATCACAGGGTACCTTAACTTGTGTGGTTCTTCAGTTCACGAGTCAGTGATCGAAGCTTACGATACACTGTGGGTCGATAATCTGTCCTGTTCCGAGGCACAATATGAATCTTTACCAACCTCGCATCCCACTCACTCCTCCCGAATCACTTCAGTTGGTAAAGATTCATTTTATGTCTCGGATCAGGACAGAATTATTGACTCCCAGTAAATTATTGTGAGGTTCATGACTTAGGGGACTCTGTAATGTAGTCAGAAAATTGGAAATAAAATGAGTCCTTCAAATATTGCCACGAAACACACACACCTATATGGAAGGAGCTTGTTTCGTCGCATGTTCAGGAGGAATCAGAAGCCTCCAATTTTCATACACGATCACAGGGTCCTTAATAGGCGAGCCCACACTTTAAAGCGAGTTGCCAAACGGCATTTTGATGGCGATTTCTAGGCTGGAAAATATGTCCTATGTCGGGCAAAGTTATATTGGGCTTCCTATTGTGGAACGACTTATTATAACTTATTCAATATTTTTTACATATTTTTAACTTATCTTGGACTTATTTTCATACGAATACAGCCATGAATAAAAATATATATCCTATTATTTCAGAAGAGGCTTTTTAGTCCGCTTATACGCAAATATAACAAAATTAGAATGATATACAAACTTATATAGGCCTTTTATAATTATATTTTACATTTTACGTCGTCAATGATAGTAACAGTACTAAATCACAATAAGATGTTGATAATAATATATTGGTGTCTCCGTACGATACGTTCTCTGCTGCTGCAGCAACCAGTGCGATCCCCGCAGTATCCACACATTCAGTTAGCTTGCTTTCACTTCTTCATGCGTCTGGCAGCGCAAGGTATGCATATTTCTAATGCTAATAAATGTGAACATATGGCATTTCAACATTTTCCGCTTCATGGTATGGGTCATGCTAAATACAATTGTTAATATTTGTAGGCTGTTATACTCATGCAGTTCATGAAAGCCGCATAATGCACACATTTCGACTTTTACTATTTACTAATTTATATGAAAAATATAGTATATTCAGCATATATTATGCGAAAACACAAAAGTATGTATTTTTTTATACATCTAAGTAAAAGGTCGTGAACTAGAACGCTAATTTTCTAGTGTAAAATAAGGTATGAAATTTAACTGAGTTACCCATGTCCAGCACTTAAAATGTCGCAGATAAAAAATAGACCACCATCTGGCAACATCACTCAAAGTGTGGGCTCGCCTATTGGCAGATGAGGTGACAGTACTTTTGTTTGTGACTGTACATCCCTGTTCTATAAAATAATAATAATAAACTCATAATATCTTTACAAGAAACAACCAACAAACAGATTATTTGTTTTACTTATATGTGTACTCGTATACCGCTGTTTGTATAGTTAAATGTGACTACTGATTCCTCCACAATATACCACGAAACATAATTATCCCCTATTAGTAACACTGAGGTCATTGTGTTTCTTGGCATAGTGTGGAGGATTCAGTAGCACCCTCATCCTCACCCTCCCTCCCAATTTGACAAAGATTAATTATGGAACCCTGTAATGAAGTCAGAAAATTGGAGATAAATGCCACGAAACACACACACCTATATGGAAGGAGCTTGTTTTTTTGTGGCATGGTCAGGAGGAATCAGACGCCTCCAATTTTCATACATGATCACAGTGTCCTTAAGATTCCAAGGATTAATGTATCCTATTATCACGATCCCTAGTTCCCCTTAATGCATTACTCTTAAAAATATTTCCTTCATTTCAACAATTGGCTCGATAACAGACAGCAAACAGAAGAAACTTATAAATTGACTAGAAGTTCCTGAGTATTTACAGTACAGTCTCGGTCAATAGTTTCTACCCTCAGTTCTACAAGGATAATGAACAAAAAAAATAATAAAATATCATTTATATATATATACACGAGTTCAAGTACAGTTTTTTGTTGTGATATTTAATTATTAGTTTGAGTTGTGATGTCTGTACAGTAGGTTTATTTTATCTTTTTCAGTATTGGTTCACTATTTTCATTTTTTTTTTTTTTTCTGTAAGGATAGGTAAGAAATTATTATTATTATTATTATTTTTATTTCTATTATTATTATCATTAATATTTTTATTATTATTATTATTATTATTATCATTATTATTATCTTATTATTGTTATTTATATTTTTATTATTATTATTATTATTATTATCATTATTATTATTATTATTATCATTATTATTATTGACCGTGACTGTACTGTATGTTATGTGTTGTCCCTCTAAGTTGATGTGACGTGTTGGATTAATGGTCGTGGCTTGGGACGACTAATTTGGACCTCTTCAATTGTACCCCCTAAACCACCACCACCACCAACACTACCACCACTACCACTACTACCAACAACACTACCACTACTACCACTACCAGTAACGCCTCCATTACCACCATAAACACCTCCACTACCACCACCACCACCACCACCATCATTACCATCACCACAATAATTATTGCCTATTTCAACCGGATTATTACTACTCTCTTGATAAATCAGATCGGAGAATTTCCTATCCACAGGCTTGGTGATATTGATTCCTTCATTGCATGCACTCTCACAGAAGCCAGCACTATTACCACCATCTCTACCACTATCACCACCACCACCAACACCACCACAACAACCATTCATCATACACCCCATCTCATCCTCCACCACCACCACCACTTGTTCAGATGGAATGGCAGTGACTTCTTCTTGATTATCGGCTTCCGTGACGGTGGTGGGGGCGGTGGTTGGGGACACATAAGCGTAAACATGATTATTTTTATTAATGGAGGAGGAGGAAGAGTTGATACCCTGACTAACACAGCACATGAGGTGGCTTAGAATATTATCGTAAGGCTTTAACGAACGTAGAGGCAACGGTAGCCAGAGCCAAGTCCGCAGTATGGACGGTAGAAAACGCGGACACCTGGACTGCATCACGTTCACAACAAAAACAAACACGGAGACGACCACGACGGGGATGAAGACAGAGTACATGGCAATGGGTCCGGCCAGGGAGACTGAGAACACGATGAGTGGCACCACACAGAATGTCAGCAGGATGTAAACGATGGCAAACCATCTGTACTCTGCCGTCACCTTACCCAGCGAGAGGGCGAGTGAGATGGGGAAGCGGAGGAAGGGCACGGGATACCACAGCAGAAGCCCCGTCAGGTTGAAGAAGAGGTGGATGAGGGCGATCTGGATGGCGGGACGCAGGCTGCCGGAATCTGAGGCCAAGGCAGCAAGGAGGGCAGTGGTGGTGGTGCCCAGGTTAGATCCCAGAGTCAAAGGGTAGACTCTCTCCACACTGATCATCCCCAGACCCACCAGAGGCGTCAGGGTGGAGGTGAAGATGGAGGAAGACTGAAGGAGGAAGGTGAGGGCAGCTCCCGCTAAAATAGCCAAGTAACCAGTCAGCCAAGGGACGCCCGGCAAATCTGCGTTGAGGATCCGCTGCACGAGGCTTGCAACCGAACCTGTGGTGGAGGGAAAAAGAGGGGGAATTAATTTACTGATTGACTTGTAGGATAAAACAAATGGCCCATCGTCGCCACAGAAAGTGATATACAGTAGTCATCCTTGAATAAAAGCTGAGAGTTTTTATTATTGGCTAAGTAATAATAATAATAATAATAATAATGAGATTCCTGGTATAATCACCCTTGAGTAAAGAGCTGAGAGTCCTGACAATGGCCACGAGACACAGAGAGAGAAGGACCAGTGATGCAGCCAACAACACCAGACCCACACCCAGGTCAGACAAGGGCAGCACCGCAGTCACTGTTTGACCTGAGGGACGGAGGAACAAGTACAGTCATGAGCCATAATAGGTATACAGGTCTTGATGGTGAAGTGTGGAATCATCAAGCATACCAGTGACGATAAATGACTTAGTATAATTAGATTTTATTTGTTAATGAGGATGACGATTTGTATTCCATATGAATAAAGTGGGAAACAATATATACTCTTATACCACAAGCTATACTAATCTAATCTAGTCCTATTCCACTTCTTGCTGACACTCTATACTTACATGTAACAAACACCGTCGTGGTACTAAAGTTGCCGGCATCAACATCAGCAGCAGAGGTGTAATAGAAGTCCTTGTTGTTGTTGGTGGTGGAGGTGCTTAGTGTTCCGTTGCCAAGGTCGAATGTGTCACCACCACCGTTGACGGGAAATAAACTGAAGGCCGAGCTGGTGTTGATGAATGATTTAGCAGCATCAACAACACCAAACGTACCATTATTATTATTAGTGTTGTTGTTGTTGTTGAAGAGAGTGAATGTTTCTGTAGTGGTTGTGGTGGTATT